>JAJIYU010000624.1:0-46735 GCA_030144865.1 Tinospora cordifolia
ATATATATATATATATATATATGTATGAAAAGAAAAAAAATAAATAAAGGAAATCTGGCATGCATAGGCCAAATGGCCCATGCGGGCCAAGATTTCGGTTGGGCCTTGGGCCCGACCAGCGCCATCCGGGCCCGGGCTTAAGCTCGCGCGAACCGGGCCCGGGCGCATGGGCCAGCTCGTCCGCCCGGCCAGTCCATGCGCCCAATGAAGAGGGTCCAGCCCCTTTTATGTTGTCTTTTGTGTGGGGTAATGCGAATTTTAGGCAAATTTCAGCGAATTTTTGAGGATTTACAGCAGAATTTCAGCAAGAAACCATGGTATTTGGATCCATTGTTTTGCCATCAACTCATAGCCTCTATTGTGGCCAATGAATGCTGCCAATTGGGCATCCGACATGTGAGGTTGAGTGCCACCTGGGTAGCCACATGTCACCCACATCCTTGCCAAGTAAGCACCCCAATGCAACAAAAGGTCTTCTTTGAGTTCAATGTCCAGAAATTCCATATTTCTGTAGCCAACTTCCCTAGCTTAGATCTCCTTCAACTCTCAACCAAATCCAGCAAACTATAGCTTGATTTGAAGCTTGTACCACCACCTACAAAGTTGCACAAGTGGTTTGCCCAATCTTGGAGCCGTCTGAAGCAGAAATCACCAAGAAAAGGTGTTCTCCACACTGTTCAAACCCAGAAAAAACCAGAAAGTGTGTGTTGGAACCACCTTTGGAGCCTTGAAGCTTGGCCATTTCTAGTTCTTTTTGGAGGTAAAATTGTACACTCTCCTCATTTTCATATGTACTTTGACCTCCAAGTGTTAGAAAATGAAAACTAGGGCTTTACACATGATTTTCAAACCATCAAAGTTGGTTGCTTACTCACTGTTGCAACTGTGTAACAAAAATAGTTGGAGCAACCTTGGGAAGGCCCATACTAGGACCAATCCAGACTCGTACCTCAGGTGAAACCCTTCACTTTACCTCTCATGAAGTGGATTCAAGTGTCCAAGTACTAGAAATTGGATATTAGAATGTTTAATACGTCTCTGGTATTAACTGTGTGACTTACTGTTGCAACAGTTCCGACAGAAACAGTTTGAGGCCATAATTGAAGCCACATTTGGGACACCTAAAGGCACCCATCTGGGCTGGAACCAGAGGCATTTTAGACCCTATAGTAGAGGTTCCAGAAAGGTATAAAGACCTGACCTTGAGCTCTTGTGGATGTGTTTTGTTATACTTGCAATATGCCATGAATGTAGGGTGCTAGAATAGATTTCTTGTGTTCCTTAGAATATAGTAGCATATTGATGGAATGATAGACATGTTTTTTATGTTGCATGTTACTGCTTTGAAGTGTTTTTGATTAATGGATGTGTTATGATTTGTATACTGCTTTTAGACACAAGAAATAACCCATGGAATTGTGATTTAATGAGGGAAAAAAAATACTAGGATGATAGTGGAAACTATGAACCCAGAAATTTCCTACAATCTGGCTGAAATTTATGAGATAAAATTTACTAACCAAAACTACGTAAATTGAGCTGAAATTTGGTGGAGAGATCCTTAGATATGTCTAGAAGTTGCCTACCAAATTTCAGGGCATTCTGATGTGTGTAGGTAGGTCAATTCAGGCAAACAGTCATTGCCTGTATACGAGATCTGTATAGTCTCTATTGTTATACCTAGAAACCCTAGTAAATGATGTCTAAAAATAGTGATCAAAAATTTTGGGAAAACTTTTAGAAAGTCTAGAACAATTCTGCAAAGTTTGGCGCAAATCCGATGAACGGATTACCCGCAGAAAAATCAAGAAAATGGTTACGCAGATACGGCCATAGGCTAATGTTGTGCCTAAGTCATGGGAATTGGGAATATTGACCCCTTTTTGGCCTAATTGACTCCATGAGGACCAGAATTGACCAATTGGAACTCTGTTGACCAGTTAGGTCAGCAAGTGATAGGTTGACTAGGGTTGACCAAGATTGACCGAGGTCAATCAAATTGACTTAGTAACTAAGGCAAGGTGAACAAACATAGGGGACTATTCTTGACTAAATCAAGTTATTGATTAACCAATGATATACAGTTAGAGTGGGCTAAGTCCCATGTTAATATTAAGAAGTTACATCGATTTCGTAGGACCAAGTGCTAGTAGGACGCGATCGGTCGCGAGAGGAGCACCGGGAGCGAAGCATCCCAGTGAGTATTGTTTTCTAACTTATTTCTTAGAGCTTGTTATTCTGTGTATTTTGAAAATGAGATTACATATTGTGATGAATCTGCATTCTTTTAAATGGTTTAAATGAAAAGTGCACCGAGTCTCGAGATCCGAGAGTACAGGGTTAGGGTGAGTTGTGTCGATCTCTCATACGACCCCGAAAGGTGACCACCTAGCACAGAGTGCCCATGGAGGGGGTTCTGTGGGCCTACGATGATGGCAACGGCAATAAGACCTAATTAGCTCATCACGATAAGGCAACGACAATAAGTCCTGGTTGGTCGTTACGATGATGACAACGACAATAAGACCTAATCGAAGTCGACACAATGCGCTTAACTGTTTGCAACCCGCTCGAGTGATTTTTAGTCGCCTTGGAGAGCTTGCAAGCCTCGGCGAATGTTTTCATTATTTAACTGTTTTCGAATGAAGGTCCACAACTGCATTATGGATTTAAATTGTGTTTATTGTTGCATTCACCTGCATAATGTTATTTCTCATGCATTCATGGCACATGTTTTATTTGTGGAATACTTGTTTTAAGTTTGAATTAGACTGCATTACTCACTGAGCCGCTGTGGACAATTAGGCTCACTACTCTAACTTTTCAAGTTCCTCAGCCGCAGATGAGGGCAAGGGAGTGGTCATCGCATAGGGTCGCACTCTCTTACTCTTTTTGGTAGGATTTCTTTATATTCGTTTCTTTTTGTATTTTGAGGGTTAGAATCTATGTATAGTGGTGAGGAAAGCTTGTATATGATGGATTAGCCACTCCCATTGCTACACATGTTATGATGGCCCATTTTGGATAAATATCAAGTTTTATTGGTGTTCATGTGTTAAATTTCTTCTGCATTCCTTATGGTTACTCTGAAAGGGTGTGGTGTGGTGTTGTATGTTGAGGCTTAATAGTGTCTTGGCAAGCTCGGCTTGCAGGCGGGTTTGTTGGGACACTGTGCTAGTTGGTTCGTCCTTCGTCCTAGGGAAGGGGTCCCGAAAGCGTTGGTATTAGAGCCTAAGGTTTTCCAACTAAGGAATAACAAGTGTTATTGACCTAGGAGAACCTCAGAGTAATCGCAGAAGTACAAAAAAAGTTAAAAGACCCTTAGAAATGACTTAGAGTAGCAAAATGGGAGTATGGACAAAACTTTCTAACTCCTGACTGGCAGAAAGAGGTACCAAGTGAGAGTGGCCATATCACGAGGGGAATTTGACTGCCATGGGGTGTTAGTGAGTTTTAAGATTGAGACTCTGAACCTTGTAGGTTAGATGATTCCTTAGAGATAGTTGCCTTAATGTCTGAGGTCATGGTATGCTCTTTTTGGAACTAATGGAAGTTAAACGTTTTTATGCAGACCACGATGCCTCCTCGATGTGGGAGACCACGCAAGACCCCAGAGCCGGTACCGCCGCCACCTCCGGTTCAGTTTGGAAAGGACGCCATACAGAGACTAGAGGCCTTGATGAGGGCGTCTAATGAGGTCGGTCACGTCTAGGTAGCCTTACTGAGTGAGCGGCTTAACAGGATTGAGGCTGAGAGACAGAGGGCTGAGCCAGTGGCGCCTCCTGCACCAATTATACCAGAGGTTCGGGAGGAGGAGGAGAGGGCTGCAGCCTAGGCAGAGGTAGCCCCGGTGAGGCAGGGTGATGCCTCCACTCATGATCGCCTTCTGAAGAGATTCTTGGATCTGAGGCCCAAGGAGTTCCACGGGGGTTTGAGTCTGGATGCGGCGGAGAACTGGCTTCTCAACATTGAGAAGAATGCCAGGGCATTGAAGCTGTCAGAGGAGAATTAGGTGTTGTTCGCGACACACATGCTTGAGGATGAGGCCGCGGTTTGGTGGAGGGCCACTCAGTCTATAGAGGGACAGATTTCTACATGGGCCCGATTTCGGGAGCTATTCTTGAGTGCCTACGTCCCTACAGCAGAGAGAGAGCATAAGAAGGTGGAGTTCCTGACTTTACAGCAAGGAGATATGTCAGTTAGGGAGTAAACCCACAAAATTTTCAGACTGGAGGCCTATGCACCCAAGCTAGTGAGTAACCCAAGGGAGAGGGCTGGATTCTTTCGTTGTGGGTTGAGGGCCAGTATCAGATAGGCTACGTAAGCATATAGTGAGGCTACTCTTGAGATTATATAGAGGCATGCACTACAGTTTGAGGCAGATGGCAGGGATCAACGTCCGACCACCCAGATAGTACAGAGTGCATCCTTGCAGACGCAGCCCCAGTCTTAGCCACAGTCGCAGATACAGGGAGGTCATCGTGGTGGGTCCCGAGGAGGTAGGTTTCATAGGAAGAGGAAGTATATGGAGGGATAGTCTGGAAGAGCACAGACTCAGCCTACTACTGTAGTCACACTCGTAGCCACCTTAGTACAGGCATATCAGCCGGTGGGACAGCCACCGACTCAGCAGGGAGGCCGGGGTGGAGGTCGAGGCAGAGATTCAGGAGGTAGAGGCCAGACCGAGCAGAGACGGCCGATTATATGTTACCAGTGTGGTCAACCAGGCCACAAACGATATCACTGCCCTATGCCTATCCCAACTTCTAGTGCACCCACCACCGGCACTCAAGAGATAGCGCAGGCCATCACCTACCTGGATTCTGAGGTGACGAAGGCTCTAGTAGAGGGTAACATGTTCCTACTTGATACATCTATCTATGTGTTGATTGATGCTAGATCTACATTGTCTTTTATTTCTGGGCATGCCGTAGATAGACTGGGACTTAGACTTGTTAGAGCATCTACATGGCTCGTGTTGAGTACTGCAGCTAGGGAACGGATCTACCCCAATTTAATTTGTGAGGGTTGCATGTTGAGGTTTGACGACTTCTAGACTCTTGTGGACCTTAGGGTACTAGAGTTCTTGGAGTTCGACGTTATACTTGGGATGGACTGGCTAGCAGCTTATCATGCCTATGTCAACTACCTTGCCAAGAGAGTAGTATTTCAGATTCCAGGACAGCCTGTTGTCACCTTCCAGGGTAGTGCTTCCGATAGACCGAGGACCCTGGGTAGGATAGCAACACAGTCTGACATAGACACTCTGGCTAGTATGATCACCACTAGTGAGGGACCTTCACAGCAGAACATAGATGAGATTCCTGTTATTAGGGATTTTCCTGATGTGTTTCCCGACGATTTGCCTGGCTTACCTCCCAAACAGAAGATTGACTTTATCATTGAGATTATTCCAACGATCTGCAGGAACTGAAGGTCCAACTAGAGGAGTTGATGAGTGAGGGTTTTATTACCCCTAGTGTGTCACCTTGGGGTGCTCCGGTATTATTTGTGAAGAAGAAAGATGGGAGCCTCCGTTTGTGTATCGATTACAGACAACTGAATAAGGTAACAGTGAAGAACAACTACCCTCTCCCGCGCATTGATGACTTGTTTGATCAGCTCTGAGGTGCCACTGTGTTTTCAAAGATCGATCAGAGATCTGGGTACCATCAGTTGAGAGTTAGGGAAGAGGATGTACCGAAGACGGCCTTTCGGACTCGCTATGGGCATTACAAGTTCTTAGTCATGTCGTTTGGTGTGACAAACGCCCCAGCAACGTTCATGGACTTGATGCAGAGAGTGTTTCGTCCCTATCTTGACTCATTCGTCATCATCTTCATCGATGACATCCTTATTTACTCGAAGACTAAGGAAGAGCACGTTGAGCACTTGAGGACGGCACTGCAGACTCTCCGAGATCATCGGTTGTACGCTAAGTTTAGCAAGGGCGAGTTCTGGTTGACAGAAGTCCGATTCTTGGGCCATGTAGTAAGGTCGAGGCTATTATTGGTTGGCCGAGACCTACCACCGTGACAGAGATCTGTAGCTTTTTGGGCTTGGCAGGCTATTACCGTAGATTTGTGCCAAACTTCTCGAGGATTGCTACTCCCATGACAAAGCTTACCTAAAAGAACGTGCCATTTGTGTGGACAGATAAGTGTGAGGAAACATTTCTTGAGCTGAAGCGTCATTTGACATCTGCCCCAGTCCTTGTGTTACCAGAACCAGGCTATGAGTTGACGATCTATATAGATGCATGTGGTATAGGCCTTGGGTGTGTTTTGATGCAGGGTGATGGAGTTGTCGCTTTTGCCTCACGACAGCTGAAAGTTCATGAGAGGAACTACCCCGTACATAACTTAGAGCTGGTGGCAATAGTGTTTGCACCCAAGATTTGGTGACACTATCTGTATAGTGAGCATTTCACACTTTATTATGATCATAAGAGCCTCAAGTACCTATTTTCACAGAAATACCTTAATATGAGGCAGAAGAGATGGATGGAACTACTTAAGGATTATGACTTTACCATAGAGTAACATCTCAGGAAAGCCAATGTGGTGGCTGATGCGCTTAGTAGGGTACGGGTCGAGACTGCTTGTGTGGATAGACATATGTCTCAAGAGTGGAAGATGATTGATTATGTGACAGTGATGAGTATCCACGAGACTTCGATCGAAACCACAGTCAGTGCACAGATGAGAACCCAGCCGGTTTTGCTTGTTGAGATTATAGAGGTACAGCCTCATAATGTTGATTTTATGATGTACCGGGGGTGGGCAGACGACACTTCTTGCGTGGAGTGGTCGATTGATACTGATGGTGCACTGAGGTTTAGGAGACGATTGTGGGTACCAGATGACCCTCGCCTGAGACAGGGAGTGCTAGCAGAGTTGCACTGCTCGAGGTAGACCATCCATCCAAGCGCCAATAAGATGTATCGGGATGCTCAACGTACTTATTGGTGGCCAGGGATGAAGTGGGATATTGCAGCTTTTGTGCAGAGATGTGATACGTGCCAGCAGGTTATGGCTGAGCACCAGAGACCCGGTTCTTTATTTCAGCCCTTGGCTATTCCCGAGTAGAAATGAGAGCACATTACTATGGACTTTGTGATGGGATTGCCCCGAACTCAGCAGAGACATGATGCTGTATGGGTCATTGTGGACAAACTTACTAAGTCGGCTCATTTCCTCCCAATGCATAGTAGAGATTCGGTGGAGAGGCTGAGTCGACTGTATATCCGCGAGATTGTGAGATTACATGGGGTCCCAATGTCCATTGTGTCTGACAGAGATGCTCGGTTTACCTCCCGTTTTTGGCAGAGCTTGCAGAATTAGTTAGGGACTAGTGTGAGCCTGAGCACAGCCTTCCATCCACAGACCGATGGTCAGTCTGAGAGAGTTATTCAGGTACTTGAGGATATGTTGAGAGCATGCATTGTTGATTTTGGTGGTAGCTAGGAGGATCACTTTGCCCCTATGTGAGTTTGCATACAATAACAGCTACCAGGCGAGCATCGGCATGGCACCTTTTGAGGCATTATATGGCTGACCTTGCCGCTTGTTGGGCCGAGGTTGGTGATACAGTAGTTTTAGGCCCTACTTTTGTGCAAGAGCAGAATGAGAAGATTTAGCGGATCCGTCAGAACATGAAGACAACTCAGGATCGACAGAAGAGTTATGCAGATAACTAGAGGAAGGTCCTAGAGTTTGTGGTCGGTGATCATGTACTCCTTCGAGTTTCCCTAGGAAGGGACAGACCCGGTTTGGCATCTCAGGGAAACTCGCACCGAGGTATATCGGACCTTTCGAGATCCTTGAGCGTGGAGGTCTTGTGGCATACCGACTGGCGTTGCCGCCTCAGTTATCAGGGGTACATAATGTGTTCCATGTATCGATGTTGAGGAAATATCACCCTAATCCCTAGCACGTGATTAATTGGAGCCATATTGACTTGCGAGAGGATTGTACGTATGATGAAGCTCTGGTAGCCATTGTTGATCGATCCGTGAGGAAAGTGCGCAACAAGGAGATACCGATGTACGAGTATGTTGGCAGTTCCACGGTGCTGAGTAGGACACTTGGGAGCGAGAGGATTTTATGACGAGTCATTTCCCAGAGATTATGGGAGTTACCCCTTGACCTTTTGTGCATTAGAGAATTTTGAGGACGAAATTCATTTTTAAGGAGGGGAGACTGTGATGACCCACATTTTTTACATCGGATTGACGGATACGACATAGATGTATTCTATGTGTTTCCTAAAATTTTAATGAGAAAATGCAGAATTTTTCCCACTTTCGAATTAATTATTAAAGAAAAATGAGGATAATATGAGAAAATGCAATTTTAAGGAGAAAACACATGAAAATATTAGGAAAATGTGTTTTCTTGATGAAAATAACCTTTAGGATTGATTTATGAATTTTTAGAACAATTATTGAATTTTTAGAATGATAAATGGGATTTTTGGGAGAAAATATGATTTTTAGAGAAATTATTCAATTTTTGGAGAAAATAAAAAAATAAATGATAAAATGAGGTATAATAGTAGTGTTTTGATGGAAAATAATGAATTTGTGAATTCTAAAATTTTAGAAAAAAAATGCAAAATTTCGGTATAAAATACGTATATATAAGCATATATATATATATATATGTATGAAAAGAAAAAAAAAAGAAATAATAAAAGAAATTTGGCACGCACGGGCTGAATGACCCATGCGGGCCAAGATTTTGGTTGGGCCTTGGGCCCGACCAGCGCCAGCCGGGCGTGGGCTTAAGCCTGCGCGAACCTGGCCCAGGCACATGGGCCAGCCCGGCCGGCCCATGCGCCCAATTAAGAGGGTCCAGCCCCTTTTATGTTGTCTTTTGTGCGGGGTAATGCAAATTTTAGGCAAATTTCAGTGAATTTTTGAGGATTTCCAGCATAATTTCAGCAAGAAACCATGGGAATCCATGGTATTTGGATCCATGGTTTTGCCATCAACTCATGGCCTCCATTATGGCCAATGAATGCTATCAACTAGGCATCCATCATGTGAGGTTGAGTGCCACCTGGGTAGCCACATGTCACCCACATCCTTGCCAAGCAAGCACCCCCATGCAACAAAAGGTCTTCTTTAAGCTCAAAGTCCAGAAATTCCAGATTTCTGTCGCCAACTTCCCTAGCTTAGATCTCCTTCAACTCTCAACCAAATCCATCAAACTATAGCTTGATTTGAAGCTTGTACCACCACCTACAAAGTTTCACAAGTGGTTTGCCCAATCTTGGAGCCGTCTGAAGTAGAAATCACTAAGAAAAGGTGTTGTCCACACCTTTGGAGCCAAGATTGGGCAAACAAAAAAAAAAACCAGAAAGTGTGTGTTGGAACCACCTTTGGAGCCTTGAATCTTGGCCATTTCCAGTTCTTTTTGGAGGTAAAATTGTACACTCTCCTCATTTTCATATGTACTTTGACCTCCAAGTGTTAGAGAACGAAAACTAGGGCTTTATACATGATTTCCAAACCATCAAAGTTGGTTGCTTACTCACTGTTGCAACTGTGTAACAGAAACAGTTGGAGCAACCTTGGGAAGGCCCATACCAGGAACAATCCAGACTCGTCCCTCAGGTGAAACCCTTCATTTTACTTCTCATGAAGTATATTCAAGCGTCCAAGTGGTAAAAATTGGATATTAGAATGTTTAATACGTATTATAAGTCCCTGGTATTAACTGTGTGACTTACTGTTGCAACAGTGCTGACAGAAACAGTTTGAGGCCAAAATCGGAGCCACATTTGGGACACCTAAAGCCACCCATCCAGGCTAGAACCAAAGGCATTTTAGACCCCATAGTAGAGGTTCTAGAAAGGTATAAAGACCTGACCTTGAGCTCTTGTGGATGTGTTTTGTTATACTTGCAATATGCTATGATTGTAGGGTGCTAGAATAGATTTCTTGTGTTCCTTAGAATATAGCAGAATATTGATGGAATGATAGACATGCTTTTGATGTTGCATGTTACTGATTAGAAGTGTTTTTGATTAATGGATGTGTTATACTGCTTTTAGACACAAGAAATAACCCATGGAATTGTGATTTAATGAGGGAAAAGAATACTAGGATGATAGTGGAAACTATGAACCCAGAAATTTCCTTCAATCTGGCTGAAATTTCTGAGATAAAATTTACTAACTAAACCTAGGTAGATTGAGCTAAAATTTGGTGGAGATATCCTTAGATATGTGTAGAAGTTTCCTACCAAATTTCAGGCCATTCTGATGTGTTTAGGTAGGTCAATTCAGGCAAACAGTACTTCCTGTCACAGAGTATACAGGATCTGTACAGTCTCTGTTGTTATACCTAGAAACCCTAGTAAATGATGTCTAAAAATAGTGATCCAAAATTCTGGAACTTTAGAAAGTCTAGAACAGTTTTGCAAAGTTTGGCGCAAATCTGATGAACAGACTACCCGCAGAAAAATTAAGAAAATGGTTGCGCAGATAAGGCCATAGGCTAATGTTTTGCCTAAGTCATGGGAATTAGGAATATTGACCCCTTTTTGGCCTAATTAACTCCATGAGGACCAGAGTTGACCAGTTGCAATTTTGTTGACTAGTTAGGTCAGCAAGTGATAGGTTGACTAGGGTTGACCAAGATTGACCAAGGTGAATCAAATTGACTTAGTAACTAAGGCAAGGTGAACAAACATAGGGGACTATTCTTGACTAGGTCAAGTTATTGATTAACCAATGATGTACAGTTAGAGTGGGCCAAGTCCCATATTAATATTAAGAAGTTACGTCGATTTCGTAAGACCAAGTGCTAGCGGGACGCGACCGGTCGCAAAAGGAACACCGGGAGTGGAACATCCCTGTGAGTATTGTTTTCTAACTCATTTCTTAGAGCTTGTTATTCTGTGCATTTTGAAAATGAGATTACATATTGTGATGAATCTGCATTCTTTTAAATGGGTTTTAAATGAAAAGTGCACCGAGTCTCGAGGTCCGAGAGTACAGGGTTAGGGGGAGTTGTGTCGATCTCTCATACGACCCCGAGAGGTGACCACCTAGCACAGAGTGCCCGTTGAGGGGGTTCTGTTGGCCTACGATGATGGCAACGACAATAAGACCTAATCGGGCCGTCACAATAAGGCAACGATAATAAGTCCTGGTTGGTCGTTACAATGATGGCAACGACAATAAGACCTAATCGAAGTCAACATGATGCACCTAATTGTCTGCAACGCGCTCGAGTGATTTTTAGTCGCCTCGAAGAGCTTGTGAGCCTCGGTGAATGTTTTCATTATTTAACTGTTTTCGAATGAAGGTGCACGACTGCATTATGGATTTAAATTGTGTTTATTGTTGCATTCACCTACATAATGTTATTGCTCATGCATCCATGACACATGTTTTATTTGTGGAATACTTGTTTTAAGTTTGAATTAGACTGCATTACTCACTGAGCCGTCGTGGACAATTAGACTCACTATTCTAACTTTTTAGGTTCCTCAGCCACAGATAAGGGCAAGGGAGTAGTCATCGCGTAGGGCCGCACTCTCTTACTCTTTTTGGTAGGATTTCTTTGTATTTTGAAGGTTAAAATCTATGTATAGTGGTGAGGAAAGCTTGTATATGATTGATTAGCCACTCTCGTTGCTACACATGTTATGATGGCCCATTTTGGATAAATATCAAGTTTTATTGGTGTTCATGTGTTAAATTTCTTCTGCATTCCTTATGGTTACTCTGAAAGGGTGTGGTGTGGTATTGTATGTTGAGGCTTAATAGTGTCTTGGCAAGCTCGGCTTGCGTGCGGGTTTGTTGGGACATTGTGCTAGTCGGTTCGTCCTTCGTCCTAGGGAAGGGGTCTTGACATTTTACCATTCTTGTTGTATTTTGAAAACAACAATTGGTACAATCTAATGGAACAGTCATGGTTTAACATGCCCAATATAAGCTTTAAAAGTAAGCCCAAAGTAGGTTGGTCACTATGTTTCAGATACTCAAAATTGGTTGTTTAACTGTCCACTTTGCGGGCTCGACTCAGAGTTTGTCAATAAAAAATGTATGCAATTCTTGCGGTGTTGTGACCATGACTAAGGCCACAATTGACTGCTGTGGATAGGTGTGGTTTCAGTACAAGAAATGGCATGTACAACAACATGCAATGTTCGTTGTTATACCCATACGACAACATTCATGGTGATGTTGTTGATCAGGGTGTTGTTAAATGGTCGACTATTTTTAACAACGGGCATGAGCTTGTTGTTGTAATGCGTTGTGTATTAGTCTAAAAATTGTGGTTACAACAACGTTCGCTCGTTGTTAAATGCTTCAATCTTTTAACACATATTCGACAACGGTTATCATACTTGTTGTTGTAGACATGTTATAACAACAAGTGCACGTTGTGGAAACTCTAACCTTTAACAACGTTTACGAGCATGTTGTTGTAATGCGTTGTGTATTAGTCTAAAAATTGAGGTTGCAATAACGTTCGCACGTTGTTAAATGCTTCTATCTTTTAACACATATTTGACAACGGTCATCATACCATTGTTAACAATTTAAACCATTCGTGAAACCTCCAACCTTTTAACAACGGTCAAATGGGCGTTGTTGTATGTCCATTACAACAACATGCGCCCGTTGTGAAAGCTCCAGTATTTCAACAACAATCGTCTGCATGTTATTATATCATGTCTTTTACAACGAAAATCGAACGTTGTCATATGTGTCAATTTCTTTTTAAATCCTAAAAATATTTTACTACAATATATATTGCATATATTTACCTGTATCTATAAATTCATAATATAAAACAAACATTTACTAAAATATTTATTAAACATTTGTCCTATCATTTCAAATGCCTCATTTAATATCACTTAAGAATAATAAATTTCATCGTGCCAAGCATACAATCCATCAAAAAGTGTAATTATTTTTTATATTACTTATTGTTATTAATCCTAATAAATAAAAATAAAAAGTTCTATAAGCAAAATTTTTTCTTGGAGGATCATCACGTCTCATCTTGATACGCAATCTAAGCATATAAACTCAAGTTCTCCATGTAAAAGCTAAAAGAAAACTACTAATTGATAGGTCTATAAGATTACAAGAAGTTGTTAAAGTTAAATATAACAATAATCAATTAAATTAAGAAATATGTGTTTGCAAATCTTCTACCAGAGGGTGATAGATGCAAGTCACTCTTTTAATGATGATGGTGTCCTATGCTCTAAGTTGATCTGTAGAGCATGCAATATTAATTAATGAATCGCAAAGAGACTCAAAGTGATAAGAAAAAAGAGCATATATAAAGCAAAAAAGAGCATGTATAAAAGAGAATTGGAATTAAAGAGAAAGAATGGCCATATGTGATGTTCATATCTTCACTGAGGGAAAAGAAAAGCAAATCTATAAAAATAGTATATGAAAAGTTGTATATATTGTCAAAGAACATAGATAAAAACTTTTTCTACCATTAGTTAATTGTAGCACTATCACTTTTGGTTCTCCTCAAGGTGTTTTTGTACCTTCAACAATTCAACTTACACAATTTTACTCTATACTTGTATTCCTTAATTTTTCTTAGTTTTTTAGTTTTAAATGGTTATCATTTTCAAATGGCCAAAAACTAAGGCAGTACAACCCAAACATTATTGTACAAGACCTTTACTTGCAAATTCATAAGGTATTTTCTAAAGTTTGAAGGTGCTACGTTATAGCCATTTAAGAAACTAAATTTGTTAGTGTGTGTGTGGGCAACATGATCGTTGCAAGCTATGTAGTTTCTAAGAGTACATAGTCTCTCTTCAATGTGTTGAACAACTTGATCAAGTAAACTATTTCTCAAATGTTGAAGCTCTACAATGGGAATATGGAAAGGAAAATAGAAAAAAAAAAAAAGCAAGTTAGAGTATATGCTATTTGTGAATCAACTAAAAAATCAATTGTATTCAGTTGTTTCTATTAGCAAAATATTTTTTATTTTTTTTATTTTTAATTTATTTTACTTTTATAAACCAAGATATACCAAAGTAATTTTACATGAAAAACTTTTACATCAATAATTATTTCGAGTCATCAACACAAGAAGAGAAAAAACTTTGTTTGATGTATGAGAAGTATATGTTTGACTTTATCCAACATGATAACTACCATAAACATTATGTTCTAGTCTACAAGGCTCTAAGCCCCTTAGGCTGCCCTTAAAAATTGAAAAAAAAAATTAAGAAATACTTAACTAAATAAGAAAGAGTAAAACCATTAATTAATATGAAGTTACCAGCAATTACTATTGCAAAAATGACACTTGCAACATAGCTTCTCCCCTCTTACAATTCTTCATAAGCCTACATAATTAAAGAAAGAAAGATTCAAATATTCAAGAAAATGCTAATCTATAACAATGTAAAGACAAATGAAAGAGCTAGTAATGCATATTTAAAGATAAACACTCCTTCATCCCATAATTATAAATGTTGTACAATTGCGATGGTGACATTGACATGGTTGTCATGAAATTCTTTGTTAAAAAAATATTTCTACTGCTTTTTTTGTACAACGTTAGTTTTTGCAACCATTTGATGGAACAATAATGCATGTCTTAAATTATCAACATACAAATCAAACATTGTTTGCTAGCAATAAAAATTGTATCTCACTTTAGCCAATGCTTTTGGTGCCAAAACAAGTCCTAAAGTAGTGGATGATGAAGAACTCAAACTAGAGAACAGAAACACACATCAACAACTCATAACTAGAGAACAAAAAACAAGTAGCCATGCACAGAGGATTAACACAAAACCTTCGATAAGAAATCTTATAGGAGGAGTCGAGAACATCGAATCACCAAATCAACAAGAACTACTTAACAAACCGGTAATAAAAATCAAAACAAATATCTTAACACGAACAAAACAAATAATTCTAATTATTCTAATCCCTTTCTTCGCATTCAGACAAATCAAATAATAGATTTTTAAAATAAATCTCTGAATCTCTGAACCCCCTTAACTTTGATAATATTTCCTTTCACATTCAACCACATCCACGTAAATAAAAAATAATAGTTCTGACAAAGAAATATTATTTAAAGCTCTAACTTCAAAATTTTCAACTAATGAGAGTTCAAACCATTTAAAACTCAAAGATTGGAGTTTTAAAGAGATTATACCTCTTCAATTTGCCTCTCAACTCAAATTTTCTTTCGTTCTCTTTCAAATTGAGATTTGATGCCCTCGATCTTGATCGAAACAGTTTTGAGCATTGAAACCACTCGAACACCCCTTAGTAACTTGTTCCTCGCAAATATGATTTCTTTTATGCTCTAAAACCCTTTTGAAAATTTTCAAACAATCAACTGAAAATTTTATTTCTTTATTGAAGCTTTTCTACGCAAAAAAGTCTCAAATCTAGGGCATCATCTTTTTTTTGTTTCACGTTTGTGCCAAGAAATCACGAATCACTCCCAAATCTACATCTTCTTCTTCATTTTGCTTCTTTGCGCACAGCAGCAATGCAAATGCGTTCTTCAGCTTCTTCACGCACTAGCATCACACACACAATTGTTGTTTTTGTTCTTCTCCCTCAGCCCAGATTGCAAAACACAATAGCTTCTTCGAGGAGTAGAACACATCTGCAACAGCAACTGCTTCATTCTTCTTTGTGCATGAAACACTGCGGTATGCAGCAAACAGTTTCTTCCCCTGTGCGTCTTCTTCGTTTCAGTCCAAACAAAACAGCCCTATTCCTGTTTTCTTCTTCATGCCCTAACTGCCATGCTTCACAGTTTCCAAGTGCTTCTTCTTTTTATTTTTTTTTTCAGCTCCTTATTTGTAAAAATCAACAGCTAACATCATTATATTTTTTTCACTCAAATAATCTCATTTTTCTTTTTTCTTTTTTTTCGTTCTTGCCATTCGCCCAAAATCAGAGCACACAAAAAAAATCCTTTTTTTTTTCAATCTTGCCCTAACTTATTTTAAAGCTTGAATTAATTTCATTTCTCAAATAAATCTTAAATTTTTATTTACTAATAATTCACTAAAAAAATACTTCTTTATAATAAAATATAAAAGTTAATAAATTAAAAATTAAATACATTTTATGAAAGTAGTAAAAAATTCACTACAATTGGTAATTAAAAAGTGCCAAAGATTTAATTTTTTCTTCTTACATTTAAAATTTTTACCCAAAAAACTAGTTTTTTGTTTTAGTTCTATAAAAATTAGTTTTTATAAAAGTAATTGCTTTCAAGATTTTTATTTCAATTCTAATTAGTTTTTTCTACTATAGTAATTATTCAAAATACTATTTTTATATCAATAACTAAAATTTTATTACATTTTAATCTTCTAATTGATACAAATTTTTATTTTATTAATTTAATCTTCTAATTGATAAAATAATTAAATTATTTCTTAAATAATGTTATTTTATTCGCAAAATTATTTTGTTGAATAATTTATTTTATTTTAGTTGGATAGTTTATTTTTATTTTTCTTGAGATTTTATTATATTATTAAATTTATTTTAGAAATATATTATTCGTTTGTTATACTATATTTTATTCACATGTTATCTCTGCATTATTCATATGTTATACCACATTATTCAAACAATATTATTATATTATACCACTATTCACACATATTTGTGTGTTATTCAAATATTATATATGCATTATTCGTTTGTTATACCTGCATATTTGCACATTATTCAAATATTATACATGCATTATGTGACGATCCACATTTTTGACACCGGACTCATGAATCTGACACATGTGTATCCTATGTATTTTCTAAAATTTTGATGAAAATATAAGAAATTTTTTCCAATTTTTTTCAAATTCAAATTATTTATTGAAGAAAATAAGAATAATGTGAGAAAATGCAATTTTGAAGAGAAAACACATGAAACTATTAGGAAAATGTGGTTTCTGGAGGAAACTGATTTTTAGGATTGATTATTGGATTTTTAGAGTGATAAATAGAGTTTTTGGGAGAAAAATATGATTTTAGAGAAATTATTCAATTTTTGGGGAAAATAATTGAATGAATGATGAGATGATGTATAATTGAGTATTTTGATGAGATTACGCATTAACAGTTTTTGATAAATTTAAAAAAAAAAAATGCAAATTTTGATATATATATAAGGGTATGTATATGTGTATAAATAAAACACAAAAAAGAAGAAAAAAATATAGATTTTTGACGCACAGGCCTTCCGGCCCGAGCCAACCGGGCCAACGAGATGGGCCCGTGGCCCATCCCGGGCCGCCAAACAAGTGCGGGCTTAGGCCTGTGCGAACCGGCCCAGGCGCATGGGCCAGCCCGTTCGCATGGCCGGCCCATGCGCCCAGCAAACCCCTTTCCCTTGGTCTTTTTGTCCTCTTGTGCGAATTTTTAGCGGATTTTGGTGATTTTTTGGGTTTTTCCAGCTGCAAAACCATGGGAGTTCATGGTTTGAATTCATGGTTTGAGCCATCAATTCACAACCTCAAATGTGGCCAATGAATGTTGCCAACTGGGCAGCCAACATGTGAGTTTGGAAGCCACCTGGGTGGCCACATGTCACCCCATCTTGCCATGCAAACACCCTTCATGCAACAAAATCCCTTCTTTAAGCTCAAGTCTAGAAAATTTCAGATTTCTGTAGCCACATTCACAAGCTTGAATCTCCCTCATTTCGCAGCCAAATCCAGTGAACCATAGCTTGTTTTGAAGCTTATACTACCATCTACAAAATCCTATAAGCCATTTGTTGAATCCTGAAAATGTTTGGAGCTGAAAACCCTAGGAAGAAGTGTTGTTCGCAAAGTTTAAACCCAGAAAAAACCAGAAAGCCTGTGTAAAGCACTTTTAGAGCTTCGAATCCTTGGTCATTCCCAGCCCTTTTGGAGGTAAAACTGTCCACCCTCTTCATTTTCATATGTACTTTAACCTCCAAGTGTTAGAGAACGAAAAATAGAGCCATGCACATGATTTCCAAGCCATTGAAGTCGGTCACTTACACACTGTTGCAACTGTGTAATAGAAACAGTTGGAACAACTTTAGGAAGGCTCATATCTGGACCGTTCTACACTCGTCCCTGAGGTAAAACCCATCATTCTACCCTTATCATGTGTATTCCAGTGTCCAAGTGGTAGAAACCAAAATTTTGAATATTTAATACGTTTTAGAAGCCATTGTTGTTAACTGTTAGACTCACTATTGCAACAGTGTCGACAAGAACCAGTTTGAGACCTGATTTGGAGCTATATTTGGGACACCTAAAGGCGCCCATTCTAACTGAAACCAGAGGCATTTTAGACCTCGTAGTAGAGGTTCCAGAAAGGTATAAAGATCTGACCTTGAGCCTTTTTAAATATGATTTGCTATTCTTGCAGATATGCCATGCTTGATAGAGTGCTAGGACTTAGAACAATTTCTTGTGTTCTTTTAGAATGCAACAGAGATATTGATGGAATGATAGACAGGATTTTGGTATTACATGTTACTGATTCGAAGTATTCCTGATTTATGAATGTTTTATGACCTACATACTGATATTAGACACAAGAAATGACCCATGCTATTGTGATTTAATAGGGGAAGGAATACTAGGAAGATAGTAGAAACTATGAACCCATAAATTTTCTATAATTTGGCTGAAAATTCTGAGATGAACTTAACTTACCAACCTTGGTAGATTGAGTTAAAATTTGGTGGAGAGATCTCTAATTATGTCTAGAAGTTTCCTACCAAATTTCAGAGCATTGTGATATGGGTAGGTAGGTCAATTCAGGCAAATAGTCACTGTCTGTCACAAGGTATACGGGATCTATACAGTCACTGTTGTTATACCTAGAAACCATAGTAAATGATGTCCAAAAATTGTAATTCAAAATTCTGGAAAAAATTTTAGGAGTTTAGAACAGTTCTGAAAAGTTTGGCGCAAATTCAATGTTCAGGTTACCTGCGAAAAAATCAGGAAAATGGTTGCGCAGATAGGGTCATAAGCTAATATTATGCCTAAGTGATGAAAATTGAGAATGTTGACCCCTTTTGGCCCAATTGACTCCACGAAGACCAGAATTGACCATTTGTGACTTTGTTGACCAGCTAGATCAGTAAGTGATAAGTTGACTACGGTTGACCAAGGTCAATCAAAATTGACTTAGCAACTAAGGCAAGTTAAACTAACATAGATGGACTACCCTTGACTAGGATAATCCATTGATTGACCAATGATGTAGAGTTAGAGTGAGCTAAGTCTCATGTTAATATTAAGAAGTTACGTCGATTTTGTAGGACCAAGTACTAGCGGGACGCAACCGATTGCTAGAGGAGCGCCAAGAGCGGAGTATCCCTGTGAGTAGTGTTTTCTAACTTATTTCTTAAAGCTTGTTATTCTGTGCATTATGAAAATGGTATTACATATTGTGATGAATATGCATCTTTTAAATGAGTTTTAAATAGTGCACAAAGTCTCGAGGTTTGAGAGTTCAAGGTTAGGGCGAGTTGTGTCGGCCTCTCATATGACCTCGATAGTGACCACCTAGCACAGAGTGCCCATTGTGGGGGTTCTGTGGGCCTTCGAGATGGCAACGACAATAAGTCCTGATCGGGCTGTCACAATATGGCAACGACAATAAGTCTTGATTGGGTCATTACAATTGATGGCAACGACAATATGTCCTTAATCGAGTCAGCATGATGTGCCTAACTGTCTGCAACCCGCTTGAGTGAATTTTTAGTCGCCTTGGAGATTAGTGAGAGTCTCGACGAATGTTTTCACCTTTTAACTATTTTTAAATGAAGGTGCACGACTGCATTATGGATTTAAACTGTATTTACTGTTGCATTCACTCGCATAATGTTATTGTTCATACATTCATGGCATGTGTTTTATTTGTTGCATTCACTCGCATAATGCTATTGTTCACACTTTTAAGGGTTTTTTTTTTTATTTGTGGAATATTTGTTTTAAGTTATGAATTAGACTGCATTACTCACTGAGCCGCTGTGGACAATTAGGCTCACTACTCTAACTTTTCAGGTCCTTTGGCTGTAGATAAGGGCAAGGGCATGGTTATTGCCTAGAGCCGCACTCTCTCCCTTGTTTTGGTAGGTTTTCTTCGTACTTTTGTTGTTGTTTTTTAAAGTTAGAAACTATGTATAGGAGTGAAGAAGGCTTGTATATAATGGATTAGTCTCTCCCGTTGCTACACATGTTTTAATGACCCATTTTGATAAATATCAAGTTTACTTAGTGTTCTTTGTGTTAAATTTCTTCTGCATACCCTATGATTACTTTGATAGTGTGTGGTGTGGTGTTGAAAGATGAGGCTTAACAGTGTCTTGGCAAGCTTGGCTTGCGGGCGGGTTTGTCGAGACATTGTGCCGGTCGGTTCGTCTTTCGCCATAAGGAAGGGGTCTCGATACATTATTCGTTTGTTATACTACACTTTATTCACATGTTATTGTATTATTAAATTTATTTTTAAAATGTATTATTCGTTTCTTATACCGCATTTTATTTACATGTTATCTTCACATTATTCATATATTATACTATATTATTCAGATATCATTCTTACATTATACCACTATTCACGCATATTTGCGCAATATTCAAATATTATACATGCATTATTTGTTTGTTATACCCACATATTTGCGCGTTATTCAAGTATTATACACGCATTATTTGTTTGTTATACCATATGTGAATAAAATTATTTTGTCAAATAATTTATTTTTTTTAATTGGATAGTTTATTTTTATTTTTCTTGAGATTTTATTGTATTATTAAATTTATTTTAGAAAATGTATTATTCGTTTGTTATACTGCATTTTATTCACATGTTATCCCCACATTATTCATATGTTATATTGCATTTTATATGTTATACCACATTATTCAGATATTATTTTTACATTATACCACTATTCACACATATTTGCGCATTATTCAAATATTATACACGCATTATTCATTTGTTATACCCACGTATTTGAGCGTTATTCAAATATTATACATTCATTACTCGTTTGTTATACTACATTTTATTCACATGTTATCCCCGTATTATTCACATATTATTCTCGAATTTTTATACTTGTTTTAACAAATACACACACACACCTACACCAACAAGCTCCCATTAGGAGTTGAAACCTACCCACCTATATGGACATTTTGATACCTTACCATCTAAGCTATGAGAGGATTGACAGTCAAAAATATTGTACATATATATATACATATAAGTGAATAAAATTATTTTGTTGAATAATTTATTTTATTTTAGTTGGATAGTTTACTTTTATTTTTCTTGAGATTTTATTGTATTACTAAATTTATTTTAGAAATGTATTATTCGTTTGTTATACCACATTTTATTTACATGTTATCCCCACATTATTCATATGTTATATCACATTTTATATGTTATAGTGCATTATTCAGATATTATTCTTACATTATACCACTATTCACGCATATTTGTGCGTTATTCAAATATTATACATGCATTATTCCTTTGTTATACCTGCATATTTGCGTGTTATTCAAATATTATACATGCATTATTCGTTTGTTATACCCGCATATTTGCGCGTTATTCAAATATTATACATGCATTATTCATTTATTATACTACATTTTATTCACATGTTATTGTATTATTACATTTATTTTAGAAATGTATTATTCGTTTGTTATACTACATTTTATTCACATGTTATCCCACATTATTTATATGTTATACCGCACATGCATTATTTGTTTGTTATACCACATTTTATTCACATGTTATCCTCACATTATTTACATATTATTCCCAAATTTTTTTACCAAACAACCAAACAATTTTTATACCCGCATTATTCAATCAAAAATATTATTTGCCCAACTATATGGACATTTTGATACCTTACCATCTATGCTATGAGAGGATTGGTAGTAAAAAATACCATACACACACACACACACACACACACACACACACACATATATATATATGTAAATAAAATGCGGTATAACAAACGAATAATACATGTATAATATGAATAACGCACAAATATGCATAAATAGTGGTATAATGTCTAAATAATGCGATATAACATATAAAATGCAGTATAACATGTGAATAAAATAAATTTAAAATAAATTTAACATGTGAATAATGCGATATAACATATAATGCAGGGATAACATGTGAATAAAATGTGGTATAACAAACGAATGATATATTTTTAAAATAAATTTAACAATACAATAAAATCTCAAAAAAATAAAAATAAACTATCTAACTAAAATAAAATAAATTATTCAACAAAATAATTTTGTAAATAAAATAAAATCATTTAAGAAATAATTTAATTATTTTATCAATTAGAAGATTAAATTAATAAAATAAAAATTTGTATCAATTAGAAGATTAAAATATAATAAAATTTTTGTTATTTATATAAAAATAGTATTTTGAATAATTACTATAGTAGAAAAAACTAATTAGAATTGAAATAAAAATTTTAGGAACAAATACTTTTATAAAAACTAATTTTTATAGAACTAAAATAAAAAACTAGTTTTTTGGGTAAAAATTTTAAATATAAGAAGAAAAAAAATTAAATCTTTGACAGTTTTTTTTTTTTATAAATTGTAGTGAATTTGTTATTACTTACATAAAATTTATTTAATTTATTAAATTGTTAACTTTTATATTTTATTATAAAAAATATTTTTTTATTTTTGAAAGTCAATTATTTTTTTTTTATAAATTCATCTTATTATAAAAATAATTTTATTATTTTCTATTTAAAATTATTGTTATTTTCAGTAAAATAAGTTTTTTACCATAATTTAACTAGTTATTATAGGACTAATTATTATTTAAAAAGTTTTAATGAGTTTATTTTACAAAATACTCATTTTATTATCTTTATTATAACTAATAAAATAATTTTAATATTTTAATAACAACTAAGTTTATTATTTTTAGTAAAATTTTTTGTATTGTAGTGGATATATAAAAAATATTAATCAATAAATTAAAAACACGAAAAAATTTAAATTTTTAGTTGTTCTTTTATCTTTTTTAAAAAAATTTAATGAACTAAATTAAGTAATGTATTTTATCAAAAGTATTAATTTTATTCTAAAATAATATATTTTAGTTTTTTTTTTATCTTTTTCTTCTTATTTATTATTTTACTCATAGAAATAATTTTAACTTATATTATTAATTTATTAAATATAATTTTTTGGACAAATTATTTTATTTTTATTTGTCGGGATCCCATTCTCTAAGCTAAGGGCGGCTCGACCAGCATAGTGGCCTGACGAACTCACTCACCACGTCGAGTTTGCCCAACCACTGTTAAGCCCTTTCCAATCTCTTACAACATATGAGCATAATCAGAACACTTTAAAGCAAAAGTAAGCAATACACGAAGCGGAAGCATTTTATTACATATTAGTCTTGTCCAAAATACATAAATGACTACTTATACATAAACAAGGAGTGACCAACCTCTAAATCAAAAGACCAAAAGAAAGGGGACAATAGTCATTAGGGAGTCAGGCAATCACCACGCCTTTCCCTTTATCAGCCACGGAAGAACGTGAAATAGTGATAGAGTAGTGAGCCTAAAATCCATGTGGCTCAGTGAGTAGAAAGATCAGCATGTCAACCATAACTGATACTCCGAAACAATGCATGTATTAATGAGCAGTAAAAAAAATGATATGGCATTCGAAAGCACGGCATAATATGAAAACAGTTATAAACAGTGCAACAGTTTTAGAAAACATCTCAAATCCATGCCAGTAAGAAAAACATATATAGGCTAGGTTAACTCAACAAACCCAACCTATGGTCATCGTTCGAGCGGGTCTTGAGTCAGGAGTACTCGCCACTCGAGTGGGTCGTGAGCTAAGCGTACTCCGCGAATACCCTAAGCCCTGGCTCGGTCCTTGAGTGCCCTGATTCAAGCAGGTTCGGCAGCTAGGCGCACTGATCATATGCCCTAACCCCTGGCACTCGGACCCTGAGTCAATCACAATTACATCAAGTACACTGACCCCGACGCTTGGCCCTCGAGCCTATGGCTCACTACTCGTGTACATCTACCAATCTCAAAACCAATTAGATGTATCTATATCTTGTGAAAACCATTTAAACCATGTCATTTCATACAAGTTTTATGCAAGGAATAAAAGTCGCAGGAAACACTTGAGTCAAATTACTCACCTCGAGTCTTGCGTACCGATGTCTCGTTGACAACCAACCCAGTCCCGTAGTACTCTCTCGAATTTGCATCAATTAAACTTAATCTCAATTTTATCTATGTAGTGGCCTAATCTCTAATCTCACTGTCCCTACTCAGTTTCAATCGACCCAAGCTGTTTCAGTCAATCGGTCAAACCTGCTCAACTCTAGTCAACTCTGGTCAATGTGGTCATCCTAGTCACTTTTGGTCAATTCATGTCCAACTTGGGTCAAAACCCCAACATCCCAACACTTAGCCAAGTTTTGGGTTCTTTGCTCTCTTGCGCAACGAGTTTGCCAATTTTTCTACAGGTAATCCATATATCGAATTTGTGTCAAATTTTGCAAATCTATTCTAGACTCCTTAAATCTTCCCAAAATTTTAAATCACGATTTTAGGACTCCATTTGATAGTGTTTTTAATTAACATATCAGGGTCTGTGTATTCTCAAATTTTATGTGATAAGCAGTGACTGTTTGCCTAATTTGACATATTTAACCACACCAGAATGCTCTAAAATTTAGTATCCATATTTGAGACATACGAAGGAATATCTCCACAAAATTTCAGCTCAAAACACTAAGGTTTGGTCATTTAATTTACTTTCAGAATTTTTAGCCGAATTACAGGAATTCCTGGGTTCACATTTCTATCATTCTTTCATTTGTTTATTTATCTCACCAAACCTCTAATCTAAGGGTCATTTCTTGCACATATTGCAAGTGTGTAGGTCACAATACAATTCATTGTCAAGGGCCTTTCCAAACGGTAAGCACATAGGTCCAAAATCAAGTTCAAACGTTTCATCAAACATGTCACATGTATTTTAAAACTCAGAAATCCTTTTAAGTGTTAAACATCTAGCTAACATGACATATTTGTAAGTGTAGTAGATCATATTCACATAGGCTTATGGTTAGATCTTTGTACCTCTCTGTAGCCTCTACTATAAGGTTTAAACGCCTCTGGTTTCAATCAAAACGAATATCCTTAGGTGCTCCAAATATAGCCTCAAATCTAGTCCAAACCTAATTTCTGTTGGCACTGTTGTAATAGTGAGTCAAACAGTCAATGACAGTGACTTACAAAACATATTTAGAGTTCTAATATCTGGTTTCCACCTTTGGACATTGAAATACACATGATAAGGGGTAAAATAATGGGTCTTACCTCAGGGACGAACTTGGAATGGTTCAGGTGTGAGCAGCCCTGTAGTTGCTCCAACACTGTTTCTGTCACACTACTATAACAGTGAGTAGATAACCAAATTTTATGGCTCGAAAAACATGTGTAAAGCCTTATTTTTCATTTTCTATCAGTTGGAGGTTAGAGTACACATGGAAAGGAAGAAGATGGACAATCTTACCTCCAAAATGAGCTTAAAATGGCCTAGGAATTGAAGCTCCAAAGGTGGCTTCAACACAGATTTTTCTAGTTTCTGGGGTTTGAACAATATGAACAGCACCTCTTCTCGGGGGTTTCAGCTTCAAATGGTTCCAACATTCAGCGAGTTGCTAGTGGGACTTCGTAGATGGTAGTAAGAGCTTTAAAACAAGCTAAGATTCGATGAATTTGGCCAAGAAACGAAGGAGATTCGAGCTCATGAACATGGGCCACAGCAGTTGCAAAATCTGGGTTTGTGCTCAAGAATGAGTTTTTATTGCATGAAAGAGTACTTGCATGGCCAAATAGGATGACACATGGCCATCCACATGGCCATCCAAGCTCTCATGTTGGATACCCAGTTGGCATCATCCATTGGCCATCTCAAAACCATGGATTAAAAACCAGGGATTCTTATGGTTTTTAGCTAAATAACCCCTTGGAAAATCACCAAAATCCGTCAAAAAATCTAGAAAAAGAGCAAGGGGGGGGGGGGTTTGTTTCTAGGCGCATGGGCCGGCTCGCACGCTAGGCCTAGGCGCTAGGCGCCCGGGCCGCTCGCTATGCCTGAGCCCGCACGGGCTTTTAGCCCGTGCGGGCTGGGCTTTTCGTGTAACATCTCAAAAAATTTATTTGAAATTTAAAAATTTATTTAGAAAATTATACAGAATTGACGGATGAAAAATTTGGTAAGTCCTAGTTTACCCAAATGAGGAATAAAAATCAATTTTTCAAATTTTTGGGAGAAAATATATGAATATAATGTATAACATGGGATATCATAGCCAAAAATGCATGGATACGTGCAATTTTTTATGAAAACATGATTAGAAAGTCAATTGGGATCAAGATTTGGCAAAAATTCGAATATAAACAAGAAATTCGGCTAAAAAATTAAAAAAATAAATAAACTTAAAACACATCCAACGGCTGCAAACCATAGATCTAAATCTGATCTCACGATCTGACAGCCACAGGACGATCTGCACCAATGCATGAGTGCACCGAATCATCAAGATCAAATGGCCATGATCGACCCATCAGATCCAACGGCTCACAACGTAGGCGCGTTCATTGATCACCAACGTACTGCGTTCGAGGTTGATCTGAC
Source organism: Tinospora cordifolia (assembly GCA_030144865.1). NCBI lineage: Eukaryota > Viridiplantae > Streptophyta > Magnoliopsida > Ranunculales > Menispermaceae > Tinospora > Tinospora cordifolia. The sequence goes on from JAJIYU010000624.1 coordinate 26,765, forward strand.
AGTCCAGGGGAGTTTTGTTGATCGCGAACGAGATCCGCGTGCTGCGCTCGAGGATGATCCAAGCATCCAAATCAAAGTCGCGTTCAGTGATCGCGAACCGTGCTACGCTCGAGGATGATCCAAACATCCAGATCAAAGTCGCGTTCGGTGATTGCGAACTGTACTGCACTCGAAGAAGATCCAACGGTCCGGATCTAAGACATTTTTGATTGATCGTGAACCATTACTACACTCGAGGTTGATCCGAGCGTCCAGATCAAAGCCGCACGAACAAAGATCTGCCCACCGCGATTGAGGATGATCCGATGGTCTAGATCTAAGGCTCCGATTAAAATTACAAAAAATCACAAAAAATTCGAATAAAATTTGAAAAAAATGTTTCTAAATTCTAAAAATTGATTTTTAATCCGAAAAAAATTCTAAAAATACTCATTCTCCCCTTAAAATTAGAAAGAACGAAATTGTAGACAATTTAGGTGTTTTACTCCAAAAACAACTCAAAAGTTTCTAATTTTTTCCCTTTGCAAACCTATATAAACCCCCCTAGGCTCCCAATTTATTCATTCCAAAAATAAGAGTTGAAATTGCCTCTTATTTTCTCTAAGCCTTCTTCTTGGCACCTCTTCCCATCTTTCCTTCCTCTTACTTGTGTTTGAGAAGTTCTTCTTTCGAATTGGAGAATTAAGTTGGGCGATCTTCATTGGCACTAGTACGTGGGGGAATTGTTGCCGAAATTTCTGAAGAAAGCGTCACAAGGTGGAAGTGATTTTTAGAACACCCTTCTGTTCTTATTTAAATTCATGGCATATTCATTGTTGTGTGTTTTTTACTGAAATCAAAGATTTTCACTTTCAGTTTCAGAAATTTTAAATGTTTATTTCAGTATTTCAGTTTTGATTTTTGTTTGAGCAATCATATCATCCATGCCATGTTAGTATCATACTTAGGATTTTAAATTAAAGTATGATGCATGTTTTATGAGTGTTTCATGAATTGATTGTGTATATTCTGAGTTTTAGTTTGATTTCATATTCTAAAATTTATTTTATGAGATTATGATATGAGAATTAAGTAGAGACTATGGTGATAATAACCACGTACCATCATAGTGGTCAAGGCGACACTATGGATGCTCTTTTCAGATGAGTTAGGCCATATGATTTTCAGACCTAAGTACTAGAGGGTCATGTGCCACAGTACCTTGTGAGTCACCATGTGTAACGGGTTGATGCCGACACATGCCACTAACGGGTTGATGCCGAGTGGGCCCTATTTACTTAGTTAAGAGCATCAAGGGATTAAATACCCTTTTGGTCTGAGACTCGACTTGAACAAATTATTGTTTGAAATGCCTAATGTTTGTAAGTATTTGAATTATGATTGTGTTATAAGTTTGAATATGAAAGATGGTTATTCGAAAAGGATCCACTGGACTATGTGCTCACTCCTTCCTTTCTTATTTTTCAAGAACGTGAAACTTATGAAAGTTTCTTTATTATATATATATTTTAAAATTTTTAAGGGCATGTTGCCCAAAGTTTTTATACTTTTCTACTGAAAAGTATTTTTGAAGTTTTTCGCTGTAATAATTAGTTTTCTTTGAGAAGTTTAGTACTTTCAATTATTTTTTCTATTATGAATAAAATAGTTTGAATTTCTTTATCTCTTTTAATTTGCCTTGATTCTATTAAAGTAAAAATTTTGTATTCTTGAATTTTCATACAAAGGCATGAAATATTGAAAAGAAAAGAATAAGTGAGTGTCACTTGTAAAGTAACACCGGCTCGACCTGCCAGTTGGTTAAGTCCACTGTCAAGAGAATGGTGGCCATGTATAATGCATAAAGATACGGGGGTTAGGGTGTTACATTTTGGCCCACTGGGGCCTGGGTCCACCCAGGCCCCCACCACATTTTTTTTTTATTTTTTTCTTTTTCTAATTCCATCCCCCTTTTTTTGTACATTGACATATATATATATATATATATCAAAATTTTGCATATTTTTTTAAAATCATCAAAAATCATTTAATCATTATTTCTCATCAAAATCTTCCATCATACATCATATTTCATTATTTATACAATTATTTTTCCGAAAATTGCATATTCCACCAAAATTCACATTTTTTCTCCCAAAAATTTCATTAATTATTCTAAAAATTTTATAATTATTTCAAAAATTCAATAATCAATTCTAAAAATTATTTCTCTCCAAAATTACATTTTTCTTATAATCTCATGTATTTTCTCCCCAAAATCATATTTTTCCCCATTTATTCCAATTTTCTCTAATAAATAATATAAAATTGAAAAAATTTAGATAAATTCATGTATCTCCATTAAAATTTCAGAAAATACATATATTGGACCCAAAAATTTATGTGTATTAAGACATGGGTCGTCACATTACTTATACCATTCTTTTACAACAGTCAAGTAAACCGTTGTTATAGACGGCTCTAGACAACGTTCATGAATGAGTGTTGTAATACCTTATGTCTTTTTAACAACAGTCTACTAATGAACGTTGTAAAAGGAGTCATTCGACAACGTGCAACTACGCCTGTTGTAATAGCATGGAACAACATTTGAGTACTCGTTGTAATAGCCTTTTAAACAACCTTCCCAACGTGAATGTCGTTGTTCGCATTTTACATAAATGATTTTACAACATACATTTTATGACCGTTGTCGTATGCCTTCTATTACAATGATTGTTGATGCACGATACATGTTGTTGTATCATCAATTTCTTGTAGTGTTTGGTCTAAGCTCATCAAGAACATTTTCCAATGTTAATCGGATAACGATATTTTTGTCATGAACATTATGTTCATGACTTAGTCTCTTTCAACTTATGTGAGAACATTGATGAAATATGGTCGAGAAATACTAGAAAGTGGGTCTTGCTTGTTGGTTTTAATCTTTTTGAGGCTCACTAACACCTCTCCCACTCATAGAATTGAGAATCTCATTGTCATATATTTCTTTTACAACCCCAAGGTTAGTAGGTCAATGATGATGGTCGTAGGTTGTATCTATGACCAGAGAAGGTTCTCTAACCAAGAAAATAGGCAATATCTGTTGTTTGGGTTGTGCATGCTCATGGAGAAGAGTATCAACTGGCCATTTGTTGCAACTATCCACATTCACCAATTTGGAAAGTGTCCTATAGTCCAACGTTACAATTGTTTACCCTTCCAAAGAGCACACAATCCAAGCCAAGCTTTCCAATAGCCAATGAGTGTCAATTGTGCTCTTCAACGAGTATCCACATGGCACCTAATAGATCTTTGAATTGGCAAGAATCTCGATGAATGCAGCCATCCCAAAAAAGGCGTTTCTGGACAATTGGTCCTAGTGTAGTGCATTGCATCGCACTGTATTGCCCATTTTACATCGATGCAATGTGTTGCATGTATGTATGTATATGTGTGTGTGTGTGTGTGTGTGTGTATGTATATATATATATATATCAAACATTTGGAGATGAAGTTTGATAACTGATTTGATCATTTTGACTTCAAAATAATTTTTCAAACATCCTCTATGTTTGTGTAACATTGGTTGTGTTGACCAATTCTTGATCATGTTGCATGTATGTATGTATATATGTGTGTGTGCATGTATACTTTGTATATATATATTGATTTCCTTTGGAGTCTCAAACATTTGGAGATGAAACTCGATGACTGATTTGATCATTTCGACATCAAAATAATTTTTTTAAGCATCCTCTATATTTGTATAACATTGGTTGTGCTGACCGATTCCTGATCATGGTCAACCTTCATTAATCATGGTTAATTAGTGTTATAACTGTTGCATATTAAGGTTAAAATTTTTTGTATTACAATACTATCTCCTAAAAAGGAAGTTTGTTATCAAAATTCATGGTAGAGTTTATTTGAATTTCTTGTCGTGCTTCGATTAGCCCTACCTCTTGAATAATTTTGGGCATTCAGTTTGCATCTTGCTCATAAGTTCCCAAGTTGCCTTATCTACTTTATGATGCCTCCAATAAACCTTCATTAGTGGTACGTTATTGTTTCATAGGCCATGAGTCTTCCCATTGACAATCCTCATTATTGTTTTGTAATACCCCAAAATTTTGACCCTTAAGTAATCACAAAATTTTCTTAGCTAATCTCAAAATTGACCACTAATCAATCACAGTTGAAATTGATCAAGTTAATCATAGTGACACATGAATCGAAGATGTGCAAAAAATGATTTTAGGCATAAAACAATCAAATTAATTTGCGAGCTTTGTATCAAACTACTTGGAACATTAAAGGGATTTGATTAAAAAAGAGAAAAATAATGCCACTTATGCACCATGGCCAAGTGGTTATGTATGCACACGATGTTCCATCAATCTAAAGACACGTGGAATGCCACTTATGCACCAACATGTAGCAGACACTTGGCACTAACTATGCAAAGATCATACTATGAGTTTCCTCCACCATGATAACTCACTTGCATAATGAATAGTCAATTCATTTAATGTGCATCAACAACCCTTCAACTTAGTTCTTTTATTGCTCAAGCAAGCTACCATGTGACAATGATGGTGGAGGAGACCTCATACACCTATGGGATGTCACCATGCCCCTACCTACTAACCCTTACAAGGCTACTCCCTTCCCCTTGTGTGTAAAGGTGAGGGATGTGGGGATACTTTGGGGAGCTAAAAGAGACTTGCACAACCCATTTTGAGTATTTTAAACCTCTTTCAATTTGAGGCACATAGGAGAAAGAAAATACATCAGTGTATATACTAACAATATGATAGTTACCATCGGTTTTCCCGCTTTGGGTGATGTTTGTGTAAACTATAAACCAAAGCATGTGATTTTATCACTGCGCGAATGGCATAAAACCTGAGGTGCTAGAAATGATTGGCTAAAGATAGGCAGTTCATAAACATGCACACTTATTGTCACTTGCATTTCAAGAGATAGATATGCATCATTTTGGCCTTGAATCCCTAGAAACTAAAACCCCAAACCACCATGACATTCTAGAGTTTTGAGCTAAAACAAAATGAGCCAAAGAACATGCAAAATTTATGTGTGTAGAGCTTGAACTAATATATATTTGGAGAGAATTGGTCTTAGAATTAGAAAAGTCATACCTGTTAGAAATTTGAATATGAAAGACCTATGAGAAAATTAAGGATTGACGTCAATCTCGAGGAATCAAACATCAAATCAAATTCTTAGATATTAGATTTGATGACTTAGATATACAGTGTAGAATGAGATAGTGGATCCAAATCAAACATTAGGGCAGTTACAAACAAGAATGTGTACAACTAAAAATTGTTTGGTCATAATCTAAGATTAAAGTGAATCCATATTTTTGGATGCTAGTAGGATGGAGTACGTAGGACTTCAAGACATGTGAGGATTCTTAGACTTAGAGATTGGCAGACATGTTTAGTGAATGACTATAATTTTTGAAGAACTTGTATTGATGTGTTCACTAGGATGGGGCAGTTGGGCATATCAGTTCTTGAAACACCTCTGTTGATATGACATTCATGCCTTGTTTGGGTGTGATGAATTTCTTTATGGAGATCCTTGTCATTGAGCTAGAGTCAGATGAGGCACTTGACCTTGGAGGGCATTGATTGAAACTTAAATATTTCATCATGATAGATTGTTGAGCAAGTATGTGTCCATGTCGAATGACAAATTGTTGAGCAATAACATGAATAAAATTGAATCAAATAAGGTTTGTAAAATATGTAAATAATATAATAAGGTGGTTCATTATTAAAATGTATGTGAGAGATTATTATACGCTAAATGTATTGAATCAAATAAATCATATTGTATAATAAGTTCCATTGAGATCATATGGACCATTACGTAATTAAGGAAAGGAATGAAATTTTGAAATTAAGAAGTGATGGGCAATTCGATAAGTGAGAATAAATAAAAGCAAATAGTCTTAATAACATGAGATCTGTTGGTCTAGATCTTTGTATATAAACCCCTCCTAGCTGCCCATTTTTTTTACGGGCACTAGTGAGGTGGTGAGTGTATGTGTGTGTGTGTTTACGGACAAAAAAAGTGAAAAAGAAAAAAAAGAAAAAAAGAAAAAAAAAAGAAAAAAAGGTGTTTGTATATAAGGTGGGGCGGTGAACATTTCTAATTCTCTTCATTATTTTGGCTTTCATTTTACAACAACTAGACCAAGAAGCCGAACGCATGAAGGGAAACAACATAAAAGAAAATATGATGTTTTTCGACAAATTTGTGACGTAGATCAGCCATTTTTTTCTTATTCTTGTTACAAAGTTGCTAAGTAAGCTATGTACTACAATCTTAAAAAGAAAAAAAAGAAAAAAAGAAAAAAAAGAAAAGAAAAAAAGGTCTTTGTATATAAGGTGGGGCGGTGAACATTTCTAATTCTCTTCATTATTTTGGCTTTCATTTTACAACAACTAGACCAAGAAGCCGAACGCATGAAGGGAAACAACATAAAAGAAAATATGATGTTTTTCGACAAATTTGTGACGTAGATCAGCCATTTTTTTCTTATTCTTGTTACAAAGTTGCTAAGTAAGCTATGTACTACAATGTTAGAGGTATAGTTTTTACTGTGGGTAGTTTTTTATAGCATTACCTAAAAAATGAAATTTTACCCCATAGTGAGTAAACTAATATAAGTATCCAAAGTTGAATAAATTTAGGGGGGCTTTTGGGTATACTTTACCTTAATAACATTTTAATTGAATCCCATAGAAATATAGTAAACAAAAATATGTACTCATCACCACCAAATTTATGAATTTTAGATATCAATCGAAATTTTGGTGAGTGATTGATCAATTAGATTATTTATTAGAGTTTAGAAAAATTAGTAAAAATATAAGTGGGAAGTATATTTTTTATATTTCTTGTTGTGGAAATATTTTAGATAAGTAGAAAAATAACCTTAAAGATTATTGAGCATATTCAGGTTAATGTTCACCAATACTTGGGGTCAAATACATATATAAGATTCAATATAAACAGTAAATACGTTAGAAAATAATTTATAAAATGATAATAGATGAGCTGAATTTGATTGGTGCATAAGAAATGGTTTTGTGACAGGATAATTTTGGTAGATGGAGATTAAATTTTGGATTGAATATTAGGAACTAGTTAGACATTAATTTTGATGAGTAATCTCTACTTTTGGTATTATTATGGTATTGGCATTGTATTAAAATTTTTTATTTTTATTTAAATAGAATAATATATTGCATTGCATGCTTATTTGATTTTCATGAAATGATTGTGATGCATTGTAGTAGATTATTGATATGACAATATTTCTGTTGGTCATAGTGTCAAGGAACAGACTCACAAGATTAATTATTGTGGTGATCTTAGTTGGTGCATTCTTGACATGATATGAATGAGATAAAAATATATAGATAATTAGATAATTAGAGGTCGGTGCACTCTTCATTGGTGCACATAAGGAGCAAACTCACTCTATTATCTGGAAGGAGGGGGATGGTTCATGTTTATAAAATGATTACATATTGTTGAGACTGAATGCATGTTCATACATTATATGATGCATGTATGTTATTTTTATTTCATTTGCAAATGATTTGAAATTTGTTTTACCTTTCACGTTTTCATACATACAATGGCTATATAATACTATAAGTTAGATTATTCACTAAGCTTGTTGTTTGCTCACTCTATTCTCCATTATTTTTTTCAAGCTTTGAGAGGAAAGGGAAAGGAAAGATGTTGTAATAATAGTCACTAGTTTTCATTTGGAGTTGATAATATGTTGTTAATTGTAATAATTAGACAAACTATTGTATTTGGAGATGTACATAAACTTGTTAACTTTTGATATGATGTGTTATCAGAACAATTATGGATATTATGTGGATAAATGGTTAATTTGATGATCGAATATCTGTTTTTTTATATTGGTTGTGATTTATCAAGTAATTTAGACTTAGTGAGATATTATATTTTTAGAGGAGACTTTATCAAAAAAAATTTAGAAAATTAATGATTTGGTTAGGAAAGCTTACAAGGTTTAATTACATGTCAAGTATTCTGACATGTTTAAGAATTTTGTGCTGGTCATGACGTTACCTGAGAAGGGGTTGCGACAGTAGTGGTATCAGAGCCTTAAGTTTAAAATTTTTAGAAAGAGAAATAGGCTTATATATTATTATGTTTGTTTATAGGTGTGATGACCCATATTTTTCACATACAAATTAATGGGTTCAATGTACGCGCTTTCATGTATTTTTCTAAAATTCTAATGAAAATTTATGAATTTTCATAAATTTTTTAATTTTTAAATCATTTATTGGAGAAAATTAGAATAATTGAGTAATACAATTTTGGGAACAAAATACATCAATTATGGCGGAAATATAATTTTTGGGAGAAAATATGATTTTCTAAGTGATTATTGAACTTTTGGAGTAACTATTGAATTTTTGGTGTAATTAATGAAATTTTTGATAGAAAAATGTAAATTTTTCGTGGAATATTCAATTTTTGAAAAATAAACGTATTAATGATGAAATCGGTGAAGAACTGACTGGATGAATCAAATGATAAAGGAGAAAAAAAATATAAATAAATTAATAAATTAATTAATTAATTATATACACAATGTGTATATGTATAATAAAAAGAAACAAAATAGAAAAAAAAAAAAAAGGAAAAATCAGATGTTGGGTTCAGCCGCATGGGCCGTGAGCTGTGCGGGCTTAACCCAGTGCACGGGCTTGCGGGCCCAAGCCCGCACGGGACAGACTTCGGCTTGTGGGCTGGTCCATGTGCCCCTCTTCATTTTCCACCCCCCTTTTCTTCTTTGTTTTTCCTCCATTTTCTAGCGAATTTTAGCAAGAAAGCCATGTCCGTCTATGGTTTTGAGGCACTGTTTTGCCAATCCATTCAACCTCCTAAGCAAGCCAATACATGGTGACAACAACGCATCTTGCATGGAAGCACATGGGCTATGTGGCACTCCTTTTTGCCATGCAAGGACACCTCAACATGGAACAAAACCTTAGCTGCTGAGCAGAATTTCCATTTCAAGTTTTTGTAACCTAACTTCTAAAGTCCATTTCTCCCTCATTTGGAGCCCCTTTTTAGTGATCTAGGGCTCTTTGGAAATCCCTTGCTACCCTCTACAACATTGCACAAGCCATTGGTCGAATCCCACATTCGTTTGAGACTAAAACGACTACAAAAGGGCTGTTTGACACTATTGCAACTGGAAACTTGCAAAAAATTGTGTTGGAGCAAACTTCAAAGGGGTGATTCCTGACCCATTCAAGGTCCATTCCTGAGGTAAAACCCCTTGTTTTATTCCTTATCTTATATATTTTCATATCCAAGTGGTGAAAATCAAAACTTGAAGTCTTAAACCTATTTTACAAGGCACTAAAATTGACTATTGATCAACTGTCACAACAGTTCTAGCAGAAGACAGTTCTTGGAACTAGTTTTGAGGCATCATTTGATGTTGCTAGGGACATTCGTTTGGATTGAGATTTGAGGCATTTTAAACCTCATACCAGAGGCTACAAGAAGGTATAAACCCCACCCCGTAAGCCTCTATATTCATAGTTTTATGATGCCAAGATGCCTAGTTACATACAGGTTTTTGGTACTTAGAAAATATTTTGAACTGTTGATATATGTGCTAAGTTGTATGGTGAATTTGAGAATGATTATAGCCATCGTTGCTTACTGTTTTGAGATGAAACTTGAACTATCAATATTATAGAATCTAAGCTATACAAAATATGTAAGATAGGGCCTCAAATTAGTGGAGCAATAGAGATGTTTAGGCACTTCAAAACCATAGGAAACTTGAACATTTGAACAATCTGTTACATAACAGAGAATGTAGGAGACCAATTGACTAACTAAAAGTGGGTATTTTGAGCTGAAATTTGTTGGAGAGGTTAGTAGACATGTCAAGATTATGTGTACCAAATTTTGCCTCAATCTGAATTGGGTAAAGGGGTCAATTGATGCACCAACTGACTACCTGTCACGTAGGATACGGGATTTCACAGTCCCTGTTGCCACACTTAGAAACCATAGCAAATGGTATCCAAAAAATAGAATATAAAATTCTAGTGTTAGGAAGTGTAGATGAAATCTGGAAAGTTTTGCACAAATCTGATTTACAGATTGATCGTAGAAAATCGACAAATTCACTATGTAAAGAGAGTAAAAAAGCTTGAATTTAGGCTAAGTGTTGGAATTTGGGGATTTTGGCCTAATTAGCCCAATTTTGACCTAATTTGACCCAAATTGACCAAGGATGCCAAAATTGATCATGTTAACCAATTTTGACCAGGTTTGATTAGTTGACCAAGTTTGTCCGAATTGAATTTGAGTTGATTGAGATCGATTAGGGATAGTAGAACGAGAGATTAAGACACATTCTAAAGAGAACTGAAATTGAGTTTAAATAATGCAGATTTGAGTGAGCACTGCAAGACTGGGCTGGTTGTCGATGGGAAATCGATGCACAAGACCAAGGTGAGTAGTTCAATTCAGGTGTTTTCTATGACTTGTGTTCCTTGCATAATACTTGTGTGAAATGACATGGTTTAAATGATTTCATGAGATTGAGATACATCTGATTGATTTTGAAATGTGTATATGTACATGGGTAATGAGATCATAGGCTTGAGGGTACATGATGTGATTTGGATTAGACTCGAGGGCCAAGCGTCGGGGTTAGGGTATATGATCTGCACACCTAGCCTCAAAACCTGCTCGAGTCATGACACTTGAGGGTCGACCGTCAAGGTTAGGGTATTCGATGAGTACGCCTAGCTCACGACCCGCTCGAGTGGCTAGCATGCCTGACTCAGGACTCGCTTAAGTGATGACTATAGGTTGGGTTTGGTGATTTAACCCTAGCCTAAATACATTTTTAACTGGCATGTATTTGAGATGTTTTCAATGACTGTTGCCCTGTTTATAACTTCTTTTGTACTATGTCATGCATTCAAGTTTTACATCATTTCTACTGCTCATGCATACATGCACTGTTTTGGAATGTTGGTTATGGGTGACATGCTAGTCTTACTACTTACTGAGCCATGTTGATTTTTAGGCTCACTACTTTATTAAGTTTTTTTAGGTTCGTTGGTAGTTGATAGAGGGAAGGGCGTGTTGATTGCTTAGTTCCCCTAACGACTCCTTGTCTCTTTTTTGGTTTATTTGTTTAAGGTTGGTCATGTTTGTGTATGTATATATGGTCAAATGTATATTTTGGACAAGACAAATATGTCATTTAATGATTGCTCTTTGTATGTTTGTTTACTTTTGCTTTTGAGTCTTTCAATTATTTTGATATTGTTTGTTGTTGGGATTGTAGAAGCTTAACAGTGGTTGGGTGAACTTGACATGGTGAGTGAGTTCGTCGGGCCACTGTGCCAGTCGGGCCGCCCTTTGGCCTAGGGAAGGGGTCTCGACAATATGGGTAGCTAAATTTAAATTATAAATTTGTTGATGTTATGTAATGCATTTCTTTCTCTTTCATGAATGAGCAGATCTAAAGAGCAGAAACCAAGGGAATTATGGATCCCAAGAAGGAGCAGTTTAAGAAGTTGAAGAGATGGCACTAGTGCAACAACAGAATACTACACAACTTAAAGAATGATGGCTAAACATTGGCCCTATGGGCGGGGTTCATACAAAATAATTAATGTTTGGCCCAACGACCGTCTCCAACAAGTAAATGAACAAGATGAAAATAAAGTGGGTCCCACGCCCTACAATTGGAAATAGTGAGTAAGACTTTAATCGTACACAACCTCAACTGTAAAACATGCCACTACTTCAAAATTACTCTTTTTCACTTGTTCGTACAAGTATCTTTAGTGATCACCTAAAAAAGAATGAATAGGATGAACTCAAGAGTCCAGTAGATCATACACAATACATATCAAGTATTATTAAAGTCAAAATACAAAATATGTACACACTTGTCAAACATTAGGCGATTCATACAGTCTAATTGTTCATGGTTGTCACTAAAACCGAAAAAACTTTTTGTGGTATCTCCCTATTAGTTTGGAATCCAGAAAGTAACACTCAAAGGCCAGTTACCTATTTAGGACCCAAACTTAGAAGTTAAATCTCAACTTGACTCTCAATCCCATCTCAGTACTATAGCCAACCATGACAATAGTATCAATACTTGTCTTGTGTTTGGGATACCCACGATGACACTAGACTACTACCATAGTATTAGTATCACCGCCTCGGTACATGGTTAGATTTCTTAATTGTCTTTGTTAAGTGACCACTAGCATACTCAACAATATCCACATTCCAAGATATAAACATATAAAATAATTTGATAAACTGTTAGTCATGCATAAGATCACATAGTACATGCTATTTGTCATACAATACATATAGCATATCATTGAAGTAGTGTTACACATACATGAGTCATACAACATGTTATCGATAATACAACAGGCAGACAATCATTCAAGTAACTAGTCATCAAATCCCTAGCACGCGTTTAAATATTCAATAAAGATAAACAATCAATTACATCTCATATTTAGAACTAGAATAATCCTAAAGAGTATGAGTATTCATCTTCACCTTGACGCTAAATCTTTCTTGTCCTTACGTATTATTCTAAGCCTTCTTAAGCCTTCAACCTTTTTTCTTCACTCAAGGATAGAACAAGGAGACTTATTTTCTCTTGAGCTAGAAGAGAACTAAAAAAAATTGAAGACAAAAAGAATAAGGAGATTATCTTTCTTTTGAATTAGAGAGAACTAAGAAGGAAATGAGAAAGAGAAGTATAAGGAGACTCCCTTTCTCTTGTGTTAGAAGAGAACTATGAAGAAAATGAAGAAGAAAAGAATGAGATGAGATAGTTTGAGGGGAAGAGAAAGGTGGTATTTATAGGCATCATTAGCCAACCACTCTATTCTACTACCCATATTTTAAGTTTTGTAGGATATTTTTATTAGTTATTGCTTGTAACACTTATGATAGTGGACATTTCTTTTTCTTTTTCTTATTATATTTATTTCTAACTAGTTTTAATTAATTGATGATTTTTTCTTTAGTACAAAATAATAATATGTCATAAATTGAATTACTAATAATTATCAATACTATAAGATCATTGTGTAATACCCTGAATTTTTTATACTCAATTAAATGAAATTTATTATTTATTTAGTGAAATTTGGGTGCAAAATGAAACTAGGCTCATTTTGGGGCTAAATGTGGCAGGTTTCCAAAAGTCTCATTTGGTGACCTAGGGGGACCCAAAACAACCTGAAACAAAGTAAGGTGACATTAACCAATTAATTGGACAACATATCCAAAAATTAGAACAATTGGTCAAGACTAGGGTTTTCATTTGCCAAACGCCCTTCAGTGCTCCAAATTTAGAAAGAATTGGCATTTAGGGTACTTCGAGGAATCAAAATGACCCGAAATGAAGTAGAATGACATGAACTAACAAAATGAATGAAATATCCAAAAATCAGGACAATTGGCCAAGATTTGAAATTTCATTTGCCTAATAACCTCAATGGGTCTTAAATAAGGGAAGTTTTTGAGGAAAAATCACTTTGGGCCAAACCATACTTTAAAATGTGCATTAGGTTCATGTAATTCCAAAACTATAGTTTATAAATCATAATTCCTTGTAAATAAGGAGATATTAATTTTTATTTGATTTTTGTGAACCCATGAAGTCATGGCCACCCTAAGCATGTGCAAGTCACATGGTTGGAACACATGATCATGTGTACCCTTAGCTCCAAAGGACATTTCCTTTATTTGAGAATGATCCCATGTGCCATAAAAATGATCAGGTATGCCACTCCTATGAGAAGTACCACTTAGGATTAAGAAACCATGAATGAATGATTCCATGTGCACCATGATGTGATCATATACATCATGCTCTACACACCAAAAACATCCCAAATAATCAAAATTAGAAGTTTCTAATTCAAGAATAGAAGTTGCTGAAAAACATTTCTAAACACCTTAGGAATAAGATTAAAAATTTTTAATCCAAGAATAAAAGTTGCTGAAAAACATTTCTAAACACCTTAGGAACAAGATTACAAGTTTCTAATTCAAAATAGAAGATTGTCAAATCTTGTTGATTTGGTGTGCATAAGAAAAGGAATCCGTAATAATTAAAAAAAATCAAAACTAAATAAATAAATATAAAATAATTAATTAATTACGTGTTCTAATATAACTGGGAGACTATGTGGTACGTATTGTAATACAACTGTGGGACTACGTTGTATGTATTCTAATAAAACTAGGAACTCGGTATTCTAATACAATTGGGAGATTACGTGTACTTATTCTAATACAACTAGGAACTAGGTATTCTAATACAACTGGGATACTACGTAGAATTCTCTATATAAACCCTAATTCCATCTATTTTAAAAGCATTCTAAACTTTTCTACAACCCTAGAGCCGCCAATGAAGAACAAGGGAGCATCTAGAAGCCATTGATAGAGTTCTCAAAGTGCATTCGAAGAGCGAATTGAAAATCAAAGGTATGATTTATTCTCTTTTCATTACGTTATTTAAGAATTGGTTAGAAAAATACTTAACTTGAATTAATAAGCATACATTGAATTGTAGATTGAAAATATATCTAAATAATTCAATAGAAATAAATATATATTGTATATACATTAAAACTGATTCATAAATATAAATACTATACTATATATCTACATAATGATGGATTGAGAAAATCGATTGATATATATATATATATATATATAATTAATCGAGAATATTTGATTTTATATATATAGTTGATTGTATCATTAGAGAAAAATCAATTGACATGTATTTATTAATATATATATAAAAATGTATATATAATAATGATTCAGAACTGGATGTATATAATATGTATAATATGTAAGATGTATATAATATATGAAATATATTATCAGATGTATAAGATAAATCATATATATAATGTATATGTCACAAAAAGATACACTCTATTCTCCTTTTGGATACACTCTATTCCAATCAATGGCTTTCTCGGACGTGAGAGTGTGCGGAAACGGTTAATCGATTTCTCTCGTACAATGAGAGGGCCCCCTCTAGTTTTTATTGCATAAGCAACCAAACAAGAATGGATAGACGTGTAGGTACACATTTCAATGTTCTTCTGTCAAGCTAGGCTCTGGAAAGGCTGTACGCAAAGGTTTGAGCCAGAGTCGGTGGACAAGGGTAGCACTCGGTCCACTTGATTTGGGGCAGCTCCTTAGCTAGCCTAGCCCATTTTTCTTTGTAAGAGGTGGTAGACATCTAGGGATAGGAATCACTCATTTTGGGTCAGTTTCTTGGTCGAGGGGGTCTTGTAATCATGGGTAGTGGATGGGGTTGGATGAAGCAATATTAGGATCCGCGGACATCAATACATCGATCCTACTGCTACTTTTGGTGCTTCTAGCCTGACCAATCTGACCAGGAAAAGGGGGCTTGGGGGATCCTTCCCCCTGTAAATTGCAGGTGTATAATAAAAACCTCCTCTTCCAATCTCCTTTCGAAAGGAATTCTTGCCCTCCCTTAATGAGGAGGGGAAGCTACCCCTTCTATCACTTTTTAATTAGTTTGAAAATCACTGCTCTGACTTGCTCTAACCCGGAAGGAGAATCTTGAAACTATAAAGTAGATCCCAAGCCCGTTGTTCCCCGTATGGAGCCACCATCGCAGTTGTCATGCTTGAAAGAGCTGGCATAGCATCATTTCTACAGTCGCTTCACAACTCTTTCGAGCGGGGTAATATCGGAACCATAACCCCGTAAGGTCTGGGCGCCATCCAATTGACACCCCTCAACGGTCGCCATCTTGTACTAAGGGAAGGTTCAATAAAATTAATGAATGTACATTGCCCGCCTCCTTCAAATAGTTCACCCCCTCTGTATAATTGGTCTACTAAAATGGAGCTAATAGAGAACTCGTCTTGTGGGCATGGCGTCATGACAAGGTTGGGATGGCAGTCCCAAAAACTATTCAGCCCACTTTTGCCCCTACACAGAAGACAGGTATAAAAGCTGGAAATGAAGTTCTGATATAAGAAGGAGCTAGGGACAGCATACGTCTTCTTATGTTTTCGACCGTCATTCTAAGATATTTCAACTTGCGCACGCATATAAGGAAACTAAGAATAAGTAAGCTTGCTTGGTACGGCAGCTAAAAGCTATTACCGTAGAGGTCTCTTGTTTGTACTGTATTCTAGTGCGATAGAAGCAAGGGGAGGGCTTGGACTCCCTAAACCCCCATCCGGCTCGGGGGCCTCGCTTCTGGCTTGGTTATTCGCAATCTCCTTCCTACAAGCAAAAAATCAAGTGATTTTCTTTCTCCTACTTCTTAAGCAGGACTCGAAATAGCTTAGAATGATAGTTGAAAACACAGGAAGCTACCTCTTCAAAGAGCTCTATGCCTAAGAAACCCACTTTACCGCTTTGTACTTGTCTTTTGTTAGGAGCTAAAGCAGGCGGGAGTGTTTATGGGAAGGCCAACCCGATCTTGTCCTGACGCCGCTTCTCTTAGGGCCTCCCTATTAGCTCTGTTAATAGAGGAGGGTTATACAGAGGAGATTTGGGGCATAGGGCTCGTAAGAGTTAGAGTTATAAACTCAATTTAAACCTCCCTTTGTACAAGACAACAGCTATTGGTAACGATAACAGGGATGGCTGCTCTGCCCTATGGGGCAGAGCTTCCCAAAGTATCCTACTACCCTGAGCTTCCCATCTGCGAAAACGATGAGGGTCACGACTATAGGAATTCCTTGACAGTGGTGAAGCTCAGGGCACCCATGAAGACTGTGACGGTGACTCTATACCAGGAATAGTAGGTATGGAGTCGACTCAATAAGATCACTCAATTGAATTCGGTTGGGGGTGCCCGCCTCCTCCGTCACTTCAATTTCGCTTGCCGGGATCGGGGCGTTCGAGATTTTTTCTCTCGCCCCTTGCCCTCCTGGTCCAGCATGAGCCTCTTCTTCATTCGGCTCCATGCCTACCCAGGACGTAAACTAGAGCTAGGAGAAATGCCCTCATGAAACTGTAGGAGGAGAGATTCTCCTTCTATCGCCTAATCAACTGCTTAGGATATCTCCCGCTTTTAACCCTGTTTGCTTGGTACGGGAGCTAAAAGTCGTTACTGTAGAGGTCTCTTGTTTGTATTGTATTTTAGTGCGATAAAAGCAAGGGAAGGGCTTGGACTTCCCGTCTTAATAGGCCGAGCGGATCGCCTAATCAACTGCCTAGGCGAGAAGAAGTGCCTGTTATAACGCATTGCCAATGTTTTTTCCCCATGGCGGGCTACCTTCGACTTTTTAGGTCGCGTCCTCGCAAAGGGACCATACTAGACCGGACGCTTTTATTGATTTGCATGCCTTTCCCTATCACATGCAAATGAGGAACCAATTGGTTCCCGTTTCCACCTTCTATCACCCCAATTCCGACTTGAGCCTATAGTATAGGCTCGATGAACCAAAAGCCCAATAAGTTTCGGCCTTAGCAAAGGTTGTGTCTTCGATTCCCCTCTGGATGTACTGGTAACCCAGGGATTCTCTTAATGTGACCTCGAATGCACATTTGGCTTGGTTGAGCCTCATCCGATACCTTTTGAGTTGATCAAAGGCGGTCTTTGATGTGAGCTTGTCGGTGTAGGCTTTTGATGAGCACGTTGTCAATGTAAACTTTCATGGTTTTCCCTATTAGGTCGGAAAAGAGCATGTTCACCAGCCTCTATCTAGTAATGTAGGTGGCTCCCGCATTTTTTAGCCCGAAGGGCATGACTTTATAGCAATACAGTCTGTGATCTATGATGAAGGCAGTCTTCTCCTGGTTAGCTTCGTGCAGGGGGATCCGGTTGTAACCAGAATATGCATCCATAAATGTTAATAGCTCGTGCCCTATTGTGGTCTTTACGAGCTATTTTTAGTTTCATTCTGCTTTTACGTGTTAGGCAAACAAAATAGGAAAGTTGTCCTTTGGGCAGGCCCTATTTAGGTTGGTGAAGTCGATGCATACCTGTATTTTCTCATTTTTATTAGGTACCGCCACGATGTTAGCCACCCACTCTGGATACTCAACTTTCCTAATGAAACCGACATCCAGTAGCTTTTGTACCTCGTCTTTAACAGCTTGTTGCCATTCAGGAGCAATTCTTTGGGCTTTCTGTCGCACAAGACCATACCTGGCATCCACATTCAAAGGGAATGTCTTCGAAAGACCAAGCGAAGACGTCTCAATTTTTCTTCAGGAAGGCGATTCGCTCGGCTTTCTCTTTATATGGCAAGTATGACCCGACGTAGGTGATCCAAGGATCGTCTTTGTCTCCGAGGTCAACGGGCTCTATTGGCTCTACAGCTGGTGAATCTCCTCGACCATCGAAGCCTATTTCGGTGTTTGAGGAGCTTTTCTGTAATTGCTATAGGTTGGGAGTCCCGACTGGATTCTCTTCTGAGGTCATCAAGCTATCTGGCCTACTCTTCAGGGCAGACGAATAGTAGCGCTTGGCCGCGACTTGGTTCCCTCTAATCTTCATGATCCCTTCATCAGTTGGGAACCTGAATAGCTAGTGGTACGAAGAGGGTACTGCCTTCATCTCATGAATCCATCCAAGGAAGACAAAAGCTTTATTTCATATTTCATTCACAAGGTTGGAGAGGGAAAGCCACCTTCAAACTAGTCCTCTTTCTACGGTATCCCCGTGATAATGGAATAAGGGGAGAGGGAGAAAAAAAGCACGCTGCCTTCCATAATCAAAAAGTTGCAAATATCTTGCAGAGGCAAGTGGGAATATAAATAAGATGAATGGGGCCTTCATTGAAGAAACATTCCATAAGAATCTTTCTGCAAAATCCCTCTCAAAATCTTTCTTGACTGGACTGGCCAAGAGCTTCGAGATTCGACCCTAGCCCTGAATGTCCTAGCCTCAGAACGGAGAACCTCTTCCATCTTTCCATGGATCGATAGAAGGAACTAGAAACCTTACCCATCAGCCCCATAACTTCTCCAATCTTTGGATCGAGGAGGCAGGGCACTTCCCTATCTGTATGGTCGGACTAGAGTGGGAGATTCGCATGGTAGCAGTTCTATAAAAATATGGATTTCCTATCCGGTGGGGGATTGGCTCCTTAATGTTTCGATGCCTCTACCCAGAGCTTCTATTGATTCAAAGGTAGGGGATAAAGGAAAAGCTATAACTAGCCATGAACATCCACCCCTCTCTCCAGAGCTTGTTGATTGACTCTCCCGTATACCTCTTCTATCCGACGATCCTGGTTCAACCATGATCTATTCATGCCACGCCATCCAGAAGAACTTATTGATTCAAGAGTTCCATCAACAATTGGTCTTCCTAACCTGGAGGTTGGCTTGAGAAAGTTCGCCCAAGAGAAGGGAAAGAGATAAAAGGCAATAGTCCAATGGATTTGTCAGATGGGGCGTCGTGCGCCATTCAACATCAAACTCATGATTCAAGTACTGCAATTCTATATTCATAATAATCTTTCGCCCTGAAAGCCTTCCAAGGGAGGAAGGGCTTGGCTATCCACTTAGCATGAGCTAGTAAAGGGGGTCCTAATGACTGAAATTCACTATAGAAAAGGAAGGGGGCATACTAACCTCCTTGCTTTTACAACTTTCTCGATTGTTGATTTGGATTCGATTTTTCTTCCTCTAGGGTGAACAACGCTCCCAGAGCTAATTTCCAATCTTGATTCATTATGATCTTTGCACGTTCATTGGTATTCAAGAAATGATCATCTCAGATTGAATCAGCCGAAAGGTAAGGGAGTGGACTATACTCTCTAGTTAGGAAGAGGGCTCAAGATCTTACTTCTCTTCCTGAAGATGGACAGGGTAATCAAGCCAAAGTTTGTAAACTATTTTGGTTGGTAT
>JAJIYU010000625.1:0-47654 GCA_030144865.1 Tinospora cordifolia
GTGTGTCACTTGTAAAGTAACACCGGCCCGACCCGCCAATTGGTTAAGTCCACCGTCAAAATAATGGTGGTTGTCCAAAACTCAAGGAATGTGGGGGTTGGGGTGTTACAGCAATGGTTGAAAAAACAATGGACAAGTAACACTAGTAGTAGGGTCGCAATGTGTGACATGACACGATAACGCGACTCAAATACGATATGCATTTAACAGGTTTAGGTTTAACATAAATGGGTTTGGGTCAAAATAGGTGAACACGATTTTTCGAGACCCCTTCCCTAGGATGAAGGGCGAACCGACCGGTACAGTGCTTTGACAAACCCATTCGCAAGTCGAGCTCGTAAGAGTAATCTTAAGGGATACATAAGTAGCTAAAACAAATAATCGTAGTAGACTTTTAAGTTTAGCAAAAATTAATTATATACAGTATCTTAAATGTAGTAGTAGCGAAAGTGTCTAAGTCAAAATATTTACCAAAGTTTTCTTACCTCCTATATATTATACTAACTCTCAAAATAATAAACTGTATAGAAAACCTAACAAAATAAACTGAAAATGCCGCTCTACGCTATAACCACTTTCTTCTCTTTGTTCACGGTAGAAGAACCTGAAATGTTAGAGTAGTGAGCTAATTTGTCTACCTTGACTCGGTGAATAATGTAGTCTAATTTATGACTAAGAACAAGATATTTATAAAACAATGTCATGTATACATGCACAACAATAATATGTGAATAAATGCAATCGATTAATGAATGCTAAATCCATAATGCAATCGTCCACCTTCCATTTTGAAAGCAATTTTAATGCTGAAAACACATGCCGATGCTCTCACTAGCTTACAAGCAATGACAAATCCACTCGAGTGGACTCACCAAATAGTTAGGCGTATTCTCATATAACATCATAAGGATCTGCCAGCACATACCTCATGTATGGCAACCTCAAATCCTTAGTAGTGGAACAATTGAGATTTCGAACAAAATGTACCTCCAGGTACAACGACATCTGGTCCTCAAGCTCAACTACATCCAATACCATAACCCTTACCATTGAACCTCGAGATTCAGTGCACATTTTTATTTAAAATCTCATTTAAAGATTGTAAATGCATTATAATCTGTAATAACATTTCATTTATGAATAGAATAACAAGTTTAAATGATAAATTAGAAAGCACTACTCACAATGATGCTCAGCTCTCGGTGCCTTCTCGTAACCGGTCTAGTCTTGCTAACATTTGATCCTGCATAATCAACGCAGTTTTTTAATATCTTCATTAAAATTGGCTCAAATCTAACTTTATGGTCCTTGATCAATTAAAAGATTGACTTGGTCAATTATGATCCATTTATGGATTTGGTCAATACACTCAATTGGTGCAATTAAGCCCTTAATATTCATTCAAAATACGGAAGATCTGTACCGTCGACAAGTGTCCCACTTTTGGTTTGCCATAACCAACCCTTTTTATAAATTTGACAGTTCAATACAGTAAATAGAATATATATATATATATATATCATTATATAATATTTTTCTTATTATTTAATATTATATAACTTTATATACGTTTTTATTCATTAATCCTCAATTTATATAAATGCAAATTTAATATTTCAATTGACCCCCCAAAATGCTAATTTTAGTATCATTGAGTTCAGAATTTCATTTTGAACATTTCAGTACCTGCCAACTAAAATTTCAGTGTTAATAGATATACCTCATATTTGTCGACTTTCAATTACCATATAAATTCTTTGAGCCTACTTGAGTACTAACACATTATATATCTATATTACACTCGTTAATCTGAACACAATGATATATATATATATATATATTGTGTAGTTTTACTCTTAGGGAAAACGCACCTTAGTTTTGGATTATACAATTGACTAACACTTTTATTGAAAACTACACTAGAAAAACTGTAATTCATAACTTTTATAACAATTCTAAATTGATAAGAGGTAAAAATAATTTACTAAAAATGTCAGATCCTTGAGAATGGGTAGCTTTTCTTTCACACTTTTCTTTCCTTTTCTTTTTCCTTTTCTTTTTCCTTTTCTCCATCTTTTTCTTTCTTGTTTTTCTTCTATTCAGTTGTTCTTCTTTCTTTTTTTTTCCATTTTTCTTTCCTGGATGGCAATTGTGAGTATGAAATGAAATGAGGGCAAGACTATTTATAGTTAATTTTTGGTATGGGTCCCATTGCCAATTAATATCAAGATAAGTTTTCTTTTCTTTTTTATCTACACAATGAGTCATCTTATATTATCCTCTTATTATATTATATTTTATTTCTTTTTTTCCATTATCTAACCAAGCCACCTTTATCATATATATATTTTTTCCAATATATATTTATATATGTATGCAAGAATTAATATATTGCATTAATTCGTTTCAATTTTTTCAACTTAGCTCCTATTAAATAATTAATATCATTATTTATTTATTTTATTTTTTCACTTAATATACTCATTAATCAATACAATTGTCGTAAAATCACGTATTTTCATTTATAATTCATTAATTCATATTTGGAAATACATGTTGAAGTCCTAGACTCAATGTCCAAAAATACGGGTTGTTATAGTCTCCCCTTCTTAGAACAAATTTCGTCCTCAAAATTTACTAGAATAACAAGATATCACGGAGCGGTACTCATAACTTCAGGGAAGTGACTTGTCATATAATTCTCTCATTCCAATGAGTCCTACTTGACACCATGAAATTGCTAATGTACCCATACTATTAGTATCTCTTTGTTGCACAGTTTCTTCACGGTTCGATCAATAATAGCTATTGGAGAGCCTCATCATATGTACAATCCTCTCGCAACTCAACATGTTTCCAATCAATCATGTGCGAGGAATCAGGGTAGTATTTTCTCAACATTAACATATGAAACACATTGTGTACCCCTACTAACTAAGGCGGTAATAACAATCGATATTCAATAGGACCTATTTTCTCAAAAATCTTGAAAGGTCCAATATATCTTAGAACGAGTTTCCCTGAAATGCCAAACTGAATCAGTCTCTTCCAAGGGAAAATTTGAAGGAGTACATGATCTCCAATATCAAACTCAAGGACCTTCCTCCAGTTATCTACATAACTCTTCTGTTGATTTCAAGCTGCCTTCATGTTTTGATAGATTTGTTGAATTTTTTCATATTTTTCTTATACAAAAGTAGTGCAAAAAATTGCTATGTCACAACTTTGGTCTAACAAGCTAGCGATCGACAAGGTTAACCATATAATGCCTCAAACGCTACCATGCTGATACTCGCTTGATAGTTGTTATTGTATGCAAACTCATATAATGCTAAATGATCTTCCCAACTACCACCAAAATCAAGAACACATGCACGGAGCATATCCTCAAAAATTTGGATCACTTTCTTAGACTAACCATCAGTCTGTGGATGGAAGGTTATGCTTAAGTTTACTCTAGTCCCTAACGGATTTTGCAAGCTCAGCCAAAAATGGGACGTAAATCGAACATCTCTATCAAACACAATGGACACTAGGACCCCATGCAATCTCATGATCTCTCAAATATACAATCGGCTCAGCTTCTCAACCGAATCTCTGGTATGAATCAGGAAGAAATGAGTAGACTTTGTCAATTGTCTACAATAACCCAAATACTATCACGTCTCCACTGAGTCTAGGGTAACCCCATCACAAAGTCCATGGTAATGTGCTCCCATTTCCACTCAGGAATAGCCAAGGGTTATAGTAAACCACTGGGTCTCTAATGCTTAACCTTAACCTACTGGCACATGTCGCATCTTTGCATGAAGGCTACAATATCTTGCTTCATTCTCGGCCACCAATAAGTACGCCGAGTATCCTGATACATCTTATTGGTACCTGGATGAACGGTATACCTCAATCGGTGCAACTCTGCTAGCACTCCCTATCTCAGGTGATGGTCATTTGATACCCACAATCATCTCCTAAACCTCAGTGCACCATCACTATCAATCGACCACTCCACACGAGAAGGTTGTCTGCTTACTTTCAATACATTGCATAATCAATGTTGTGCAGCTACACCTCTATAATCTCAACAAACAACACCAGTTGGACTCTCATCTGTGTGCCGACTTTGGTCTTAGTCGAAGTCTCATTGATAGTCATCACTGTCACATAATCAATCATCCTCTACTCCTAAGACATATGTTTAGCTACATAAGTAGTTTCGACTCGTACTCTGCTTAGTGCATCAACCACTACATTGGCTTTCTCGAGATGGTACTCAATGCTAAATTCATAATCCTTAAATAGCTCCATCCATCTCTTTTGCCTTATATTTAAATTTCTCTGATAAAACAAAAACTTGAGCCCTTATGATTAAAATAAAGCATAAAATGCTCACCATACAGATAGCGCCGCCAAATCTTGAGTGCAAACACTACTGTTGCTAGTTCTAAATCATGGACGGGGTAATTTTTCTCATAGACCTTCAATTGCTGTGAGGTATAAGAAATCACTCAGTTGCCCTACATCAGCACACACCCAGGGCCTTTTTTACATGCATCTGTATCGATCACCAATTGATGAGCTGGTTCAGGTAGCATAATTACTAGTATAGATGTCAAATGATGTTTTAGCTCCAAAAAGGCTTCCTCACACTTATCTATCCATACAAAGGGCACATCTTTCTGGGCAATAGTCATTGGTGCAACAATCCTCGAGAAATTCTATACAAATCTACGATAGTAGCCTGCCAAAACCCAAGAAATTATAGATCTCTGTCACTATAGTAGGTCTCGACCAACTAATAATAGTCTCAACCTTAGCAGGATCTATAGAAATACCATTGGCTCTGACCACACGGCCTAAAAATCAGACCTCTGTCAACTAGAACTCGCACTTGTTAAGCTTAGCATACAAGTAGTGATCTTCAAGAGTCTGTAGTGTGATCCTCAAATGCTCGGTGTGTTCCTCCCTAGTCTGCGAGTAAATAAGAATGTCATCAATAAAGATAATGACAAATGAATTGAGATGGGGACGAAACACTCTTTGCATCAGGTCCATGAACATTGCAAGGGCATTTGTCACGCCAAATGACATAAATAGGAATTCAATGCCCATAACGCTGAAATGCCATCTTCGGTACATCTTCTTTCCTAACCCTCAGCTGATGATACCCAGCGCTTAGATATATCTTTGTAAATGTTGGCACCTCTAAGCTGGTTAAAAAAGTCATCAATGTTTAGGAGGTGGTACTTGTTCTTTATTGTCACCTTGTTTAACTGCCGATAGCTGATACACAAATGGAGGTTCCCATCTTTCTTCCTTGCAAACAACACCGGAAACCCCAAGGTGACACACTAGAGGTAATAAAACCCTTACTCGATAATTCTTCTAACTGGATCTTCAATTCCTGCAATTCCTTAGGCACATTTGATAAGGATGGATCGAAATAGGCTGTGTTCTTAGAATAATATCAATAATGAAATCAATTTTTTGCTTAAGAAGCAAACTGGGTAATTCCTCAAGAAACACATTAAGAAAATATCTGACAATAAGAATCTCATCAACACTTGCCCGTGAAGGTCCCTCATCTATGGTGGTCAGATCAGCTAGGGTATCAATCTCACACTAAATTGCCATTCTGCCTCAAGTTCTTAATTTATTAGAGGTACTACCGTGAAAAATAATAACAAGTTGCCATGGTATTTGAAATACCACCCTCTTGGTAAAACAATCGACATGTGCATGATAAACTACTAGCCAATCCATCTCAAGTACAACATCAAACTCTAGGAACTCTGACATATGAAGGTCGATAATAGTCTCAAAGTCCCCCAATCTCAACACACAACCCTCACAAATCCGATTAGGGTAATGCGTTCCTCGATTGCAGTACTCAACATGAGCCAGGTGGGTGCCCTAAGAGGTCTAAGTCCACAATCTGTCTATGACATGTCTAGAGATAAATGATAGGGTAGAGCCAGCATCAACTGACACATATAAGGTAAAATCTAAAATAGAAATAGTACCTTCCACCAAAGTCGTAGCCTTTGGGTCAGATTGGGTGATTGCCTGTGTTCTATCTCGAGTGACGGTAGTGGTGGGTACACTAGGATCTAGAATATGCATAGGGCAATTATAGCGTTTGTGGTTTGGCTGACCACACTAAAAACATATAATCTAACGTCCCTGCTCAGCCTGGTAGGTCTGGCCCTGGCCATAGCCTCTGTGCCTCGAATCTCTGCCTCTGTCTCGACCTCTACCTCGAGCCCCATATTGGGTTGGTGGTTGTCCCATCGACTAAAAAATCTATACTAGGATGGCAGTGATCGGGACTGCAAGAGATGGCTGTCTTTGCTCCCGTCTAGACTATCCCCACGAATATTTCCTCTTCCTCAGGTATCTACCTGCTCTATGTCCACCACGATAACCACCTTGAGTCAGTGATTGGGGCTATAATTGTGGCTACGTCTGTATGGTGGCACCTTGTACTATTTAGATCATCAAGCGTTCATCTCTAGCATCTATCTCAAACTATAGAGCCTGCTTCTCAATGGTCTCAAGGGTGGCCTCACCAGACCTCAATGTCGCTTGCCTGATATTGGCCCTCAACCCTTGACGGAAGAATCCTGCTCTCTAGTTACCAATTAACTCGGGCACATAAGCCTCAAGTTGGAGAAATCTATGGGTATACTCCTTCATCGACATGTCATCCTATCATAGAGTAAAAAACTGCACCTTCTTATGCTCCCTTGTTGCCTTAGGAATATAAGTACTTAAGAATAATTCTCGAAAATGGGCCCATGAAATAATCAGGGCCTCAATAGTCTGGGTAGCCTTCCTCTAGATTGCGGCTCCATCCTCAAGTATATGCATAGCTAAGGATACCTAGTTCTCCTTAGACGACTTCAACATCTTTGCGTTCTTCTCAATATTAAGAAGCTAGTTCTTTTTCACATCCAAACTCAAACCCCCATGGAACTCCATGGGTCTCAGATCCAAAAACCTCTTTAGGAGGCGATCATGAGTAGCCTCATCTCCATGTCTCACTGGGCTACCTCTGCGTAGTCTAAAACCCTCTCATCTGTTCCGATATCAGGTACAACTAGTGCAAGGGGTGCTACTACCTCAGCTCTCTGTCTCTCAGCCTCAATCTTATCCAGTTGCCTTCTCAATAAGGCTATCTGGGCCTAAGCAGCCATAGTAAACACCCTGATGATAGCCTCAAGCCTCAGTATAGGGTCCCATTTAGGTTGAATCAGAGGAGGAGGTCGTGGCACTAACTCCAAGATCCTATGTGGTCTCCCACGTCGAGGAGTCATCGTGGTCTACATAAAACATTAAGCTTTCGTCATTTCCAAGGTTAAACAAACCATAGCTTTAAATGCTTGTGACAAAGGATAACTACACGTTAAGGTGACTATCTCCAAGTGATAGTCTAAGCCATAAGGTTCAAATTTAAAGTCTTAAAACTCACTAACTCCCAATGACAGTCAAATTCCCTTTATGATATGGCCACTCTCACATGGTTCTTCTTCTTGTCAATAAGAAGTTAGAAAGTTTTCGATCATAATTCTACTATGCTACTTTAAATCATTCCTAGGGTTTTCCTAACTTCCACGATTTCCCTGAAGTTACTTAGGTTAACAAAAATTGTTGTTTCTTAATTGAAGAACCTTGTCTTTGATATCGACATTTTTGGGACCCCTTTCTTAGGGTAAAGGGCGAACCGACCGACAAAGTGCCTTGGCAAAACCACTTGCAAGCTGCGCTCGTCAAAACACTATTAAGCCTCCTTCAATACCCCATACACAATATTATTAGAGTAATCACAAGAAATGCAGAGGTTACTAAAGCAAATAATCATAGTAGACTTTTAAGTTAAACAAAAATTAACTATATATAGTCCCCTAAATGTAGCAGTAGCGGAAGTGTCTAAATCAAAATGTTTACAACAGTTTCCTTACCCCTTTTATGTCATACTAACTCCCAAAATAATGAATTGTGTAGTGAACCTAACAAAATAAATTGAAAACGTTGCTCTACGCTATAACCACCTTCTTTCCTTTGTTAGAAGTAAAAGAATTTGAAATGTTAGAGTACTAAGTCAATTTGTCCACAGTGGCTCAGTGAGTAATGTAGTCTAATAAATGACTTAGAATAAGAATTCTATAGAATGATGTCATGTATGCATTCACAACAATAATATGCAAATCAATGCAATTAGTTAATGAATGCTAAATCCACAATGCAATTGTACACCTTCCATTTTTAAAAAGATTTTAATGCTGAAAACACATGCCAAAACTCTCACTAACCTACATGGTAGCAATAATAAATGCACTCGAGCAGGCTCACTAGACAGTTAGGCGTATTATCATACAACATCATAAGGATCCGCAAACACATATCTCATGTATGGCGAGCTTAGATCCTCAGTAGTAGGACAATTGAGAAGCCGCATACAGTGTATCTCCAAGTACAACATCGTCTGGTCTTCAAGCTCAACCACATCCAATACCTTAACTTGTACCATTGGACCTCGAGATTTGATGTACATTTTCATTTAAAATCTCATTTAAAGATTTAAATGCGTTACAATATGTAATAACATTTCATTTATGAACAAAATAACAAGTTTATGTAATAAATTAGAAAACACGACTCACAAGGATGCTCAGTTTTCGGTTCTCCTCTCGTAACCAATTACATCCTGCTAACGTTTGATTCTGCTTAATCAACCTAGTTTCTTAATATCTACATGAAACTTGGCTCAGTCAATTACGATGTATTTATGGATTTGGTAAATACAGTCAATTGTTGCAATTAAGCCCTTAATATTAACCAAAAATACCAAAAATCTAAACCATTGACACGTGTCTCACTTTTGGCATTTCATAACCAACCCTTTTTATAAATTTGGTCGTTCAATACAATAAATAGGAAAAAAAATTAATTATTTCCTATGTTATTCATTTTTCCATAAGTATTTCATAATGTTATACAACATTGTATAATGATATATATATATATATATATATATATATCATTATATAATATTTTTTCTATTATTTAATATTATATAACTTTATATATATTTTTATTTATTAATCCTCAAATTGCATAAATATGACTTTAATATCTCAATTGACCTCTAAAAATCCTAATTTTAGTGTCATTAAGTTCAGAAATTTATTTCTAGACATTTTAGTGCCTGACAACTAAAATTTTAATGTTAATAGGTATACCCCTATGTGTCGACTTTCAATTACTATATAAATTCTTAGGGCCTACATGAGCACTAACAAATTATATATCTATGTTCTACTCATTGATCTGAACACAATGACATATATATATATATATTGTATAGTTTTACTCATTGTGAAAATATACCCTAGTTTTGGGTCACAAAATTGGCTAACACTTTTATCGAAAACTATACTAGAAAAATTGTAATTCATAACTTCCATAACAATTCTGAATTGATAAGAGGTAAATATAATTTATCTAAAATGTCGAATGGTCAAGAATGGGTAGCTTTTCTTTTTCTCTTTTCTTTCTTTTTGTTCCTTTTAATCTCCTTCTTTTTCTTTCTTTTTTTTTTTTTTCTTCTTTTCAATTCCTCTTCTTTCTTTCTTTTTTCTTCTTCCTTCCCAGATGGTACTTGCGAATATAAAATGAAATGAGGGCAAGGCTATTTATAGTTAACTTTTGGTGTAGGTCCCATTGCCAATTAATATCAAGATAAGTTTTTCTTTCTTTCTTGTCTACACCACAAGTCATCTTATATTATCCTTTTATTTTATTTTATTTTTTATTTTTTTTCGTTATCAAACCAAGCCACCTTTATCCTATATATATTTTTTCCATTATATATATATATGTATGTATGTATGCAAGAATTAATATATCGCATTAATTCATTTCATTTTTTTTTCAACTTAGCTCCCACGAAATAATTATTGTCATTATTTATTTATTTTATTTTTTCATTTAATACACTCATTAATCAATACAATTGCCGTAAAATCACCTATTTTCATTTATAATTCATTAATTCATATTTGAAAATACATGTTAAACCTATCGACTCAATGTTAAAAAATATGAGTCGTTACAAGATTAAACATGACCAATTTTTTAGTCATAAAGAAGTTAACCTCCTAAACTCAAAAATGACCTATTTAACACGATTGTAGATAAATTAATAAATACATTATATATAAGTTATGTAATTGTTCAAAAATTATTATAAAATAAGCAATTAATTTAATAAGTAAGTAAGTAAATAAATTTATCAATGGTGAGTTGGTTCTAAAAATATAAAATAAAAATGAGAAACCATACATAAAATAATATAACTATATATAATTAGGTATATACTAGGGATATTATATTGTTTAAGTGATATGTACATATAATTTTGGTTTCCTAATCGATCAAAATTTCACTCACACTAGCTCCCATGCCCAAAAGAGGATTAGAAGAGGACTACAATCAAGAGTCTTAATTACACTCAAAATCACACTTATCAATTTATCCTCTCATTCCTATCGAACTGTGGCACCCCCACACTCTCTTCTTCAAAAACCAAAATTTCCATTTTCTTTCTTTTGCTAGTTGACTTCCCTTCTTTGTGACACCCCGACCTTGAGTCCGGATTCCCCAGAATAAATCGTCAGGTAACCTTCTGCCGAAGTCGGAGTGCTCAAATTTCTTTCCTCTGTGCTGTTTCTCACCTGTTTCATACTTGTATGCAACCTTTATGTATGCATGAAATAATTAATCCAAATAAATCACGTATCAGAACATTAGTTTGAAACCTGTATGCAATTTAAACGCATGCCTGATGCAACAATTTAAATGTAGCAAAAAAATCTCAATAATAAAGATGAAACACCTTGTGCATAATCCAAAATATGAAAGTCCTATTTAAAGTCCCAAAGTATAAAATAAAAGATAGAAATATGAGTTACAATAAAATATGTGTCTGTCCTGTTTAATAATTACATCAAAATACATTTCAAAACAAAACAGAGTTAACCTCCCAAAGGTTCTTCATGTAAAGCTTTATATAAGTTGCAGAAATTTTTTTCATTTAATTGGGGCATGAGGAAGGGAATATTGGAACATGCTGGCAGCAGGAGGCTCTTTTGTAGACAAGAAAGGCAGCCACCTAACCCCATGCGTGTATTCTTCCCTCTTCATGTTCACCCTAAGCTAGCCACCACACCCCATGAGTTGCCACCACATTTCTAATTTCTTTTTTTTTTCTTTTTTTCCTCTTTTTCTTTTCCAATAGCTATATATATATACGTATAATCATATGTATTCATTTTACTTACAACAACATCAATATCTAAATCCTTCTTTGTCACCAAAAATAACTTTATTATCATTAATTATTATTATTATTATTATTGTTATTATTATTATTATTATTATTATTATTATTTATCTATTTAATTTTCAAAAATACATCAATATTTAAAATTGACTTTAAGGGGTATTACAGTCTTCTCTCCTTAAAAATCAATTTTATCCTCAAAATTAGAGTTGCATGGATTGTATCAGACCTGAAAAATGCTCTTTCATGTATTCCTCTCATTCCGAAGTATACTACTCTTCGCCATGGAACTTCCTTTTCACCTTAACCATAGGAATTTCTTTGCTCCTTAACTTCTTGATAGTATGATCTACAATCTCGAGTGACATTTCCTCTATAATTCCATCAAGTTTAAAATCCGCATGTTGCCATTTCAACACACGAGACGGATTAGGATAATGCTTCCTTAGCATTGACACACGAAACACATCGTGTATTCCTACCAACTGAGGTGGTAATGCTAGTCAATATGCCACTAGACCTATTCTTTCCAAAATTTCAAATGGCCCTATAAACCTGGGAGCTAGTTTGTTGCATTTTTCAAAGCGTATCTGTCCCTTTCAAGGAGACATCTTGAACATTAAATGATCACCGACCTCAAATTCTAACATCTTTCGTGGGTTATCTGCATAGCTTTTTTGTTGATCTTAGGATATTTTCAAATTCTTTCGTACTTGGTGTAATTTTTATTGTTGTTTTTTGAATAAACGTAGGGCATAAAAACACTTTGTCACCAACCTTTGACCAGTATACCAGGGATTTACATGGCCTACCGTATAAGGCTTCAAATGGTGCCATGCTAATATTGGATTGATAACTATTGGTATAAGCAAATTCACATAGCAATAGGTGATCTTCCCAACTTCCCCCAAAGTCTAATATGCACGCCCTCAACATATCTTCAAGTATTTGAATCAATCTCTTGGACTGACCATTAGTCTGTGGGTGAAACACTATGCTCAAGTTTATTCGTGTCCCTAATTGTTTCTGCATTCCTTGCCAAAAGCGGGAGGTAAACCTTGCATCTCTGTCCGAGACTATTGATATGGGAACTCCATGGAGTCCCACAATCTCATGCACATACAACTGACTCAACTTTTCCATATAATCCTTACTGCATATCGGTAAAAAATGTGCTGACTTTGTCAATCAATCTACAACCACCCATATAGCATCATGTCCTTGCCTAGTTCTGGGGAATCCCATCACAAAGTCCATGGTGATGTGCTCCCATTTCCATTTTGGTATCATAAGCGGCTGAAGTAGTCCTTCAAGTTTCTGATGTTTAGCTTTAACTTGCTGACGCATATCCAAACTCTATATATAGGTCGCAATATCCTGCTTCATCCTAGGCCACCAATACATTCGTTTTCCATCCCAATACATCTTATTTGCCCTTGGATGAATAATATACCTTGACT
This sequence comes from Tinospora cordifolia, assembly GCA_030144865.1. NCBI lineage: Eukaryota > Viridiplantae > Streptophyta > Magnoliopsida > Ranunculales > Menispermaceae > Tinospora > Tinospora cordifolia. Next base: position 12,802 of record JAJIYU010000625.1, read on the forward strand.
GATGCAATTCTTCTAATACATTTTGTTTCAACTGAGGATCTATCGATACCCATAACCTCCCTTTGAACCTTAGTGCACCATTACTATCCATTGACCACTCCTCTTTAGAAGTGTCCTGTTCCCATGCCCTAAACATCACATAATCTACATCACGAAGCTATCCCTCTGTGATTTCCTACAATCATGCTGGTTGAACTCTCAACTGCACACTAATATTATTTTCTGCTGAGGCTTCATGGATACTCAATAAGGTCACATACTCGATCATCCTCCATTCTTGAGACATCTGTCTAGCCATAAATATTGTCTCAACCCGTTTCGTACTTAGAGCATCAACCACTATATTAACCTTACCACAATGGTATTTGATGGCAAAATCATAATCCTTTAAGAATTCCATCCAATGTCGTTGTCTCATATTTAAGTCTTTTTGTGAGAACAGATACTTAAGACTTTTATGATCTAAGTACAATGTAAAATTTTTACCATATAGAGAATGTCTCCAGATCTTAAGTGCAAACACTATCGTTGCCAGTTCCAAATCATGTACAACGTAATTCTTTCCATGCACCTTCAACTGTTATGAAGCAAATGCAATATGATTTTTATTTTGCATCAATACACAACCAAGGCCCACTCTTGAAGCATTAGTACAAAATACTAACTCTTGGCCTGGTTTTGTTAACATCAATACTGGCGCAGATGTTAATCTCCTTTTTAGTTCAAGAAATGCTTGCTCACACTTAGCATCCCAATCAAAAGATACATTCTTTTGACTTAGCTTTGTTAAGGGTGCCCGTGAGAAATTTGGCACAAACCTTCTATAATATCTTGCTAAACCCAAGAAACTATGGATTTCTATTATTGTAGTGGTCTAGACCAATCAATAATTGCCTCAACCTTTACAGGATCAACAGAAATACCCTCTGCACCAACCACATGTCCCAAAAACTTAACTTCTGTCAACCATAAGTCACACTTGCTCAACTTAGCATACAACCTGTGTTCTTTCAGAGTCTGTAGTGTCACCGCCAAATGCTCTACATGCTTCTCTGAAGACTTGGAGTATATCAATATATCATCGATAAAAATGATCACAAATTTATCGAAGTAAGGTCTAAACACTCGTTGCATCAAATCCATGAACATTGCTAGAGTGTTTGTTTCACCAAAAGGCATAACCAAAAATTCATAGCGCCCATAACGAGTTCGAAAAGTCGTCTTAAAATTTCTTCTTCTCAGACTCTCATTTGATGATAACCAAATCTCAAATCGATATTTGAGAATACTTAAGCACCTTTCAACTGATCAAACAGATCATCAATTTGAGGTAATGGGTACTTATTCTTAATAGTCACCCTATTTAAGTGATGATAATCAATACATAATCGGAGACTCCTATCTTTCTTTTTCACAAATAATACTGGAGCTCCCCAAGGTGATATACTAGGCCTAATAAAACCTTTATCCATTAATTCCTTGAGTTGAACTTTTAATTCCTACAATTCTCTTGGTGCCATTCTATAAGGAGGAATCGAAATAGGTTGAGTTCCTAGAATCAATTCAATTATAAAATCAATTTCCCTTCTTGGAGGTAACCCAGATAATTCTTCATAAAATACCTCAGGAAAATTCCTCACTACTAGAATACTATCAATCTTTGATCTTGATCATTCTATCTCACTCTTAACTTCAATATCAATTACGACACATATTTCTTCAGGGGTTACTAATCTTCCTTGAATATTAGGGCTCTTAGTAGCTTTACCCTGAAATACCACTCTCTTTTCAAAACAATCCACGTATGTGTGGTAAGCAGCCAACCAATCCATTCCTAGTATTGCATCAAACTCTAGGAATTCCAACACTCTAAAATCAATTACCGTCTCAAAATCTCCCAACCTTAATACACATTGTTCATAGATAATATTATGATAGATTCTTTCCCCAGTTGTAGTACTTAATACTAACCATGTAAATGCTCTAACTGGTTTTAAATTTAATCTATCTACAGCTTGTCCAGATATGAATGACAATGTAGAACCAGCATCAATTAGAACATAAATGGATGTATCCAAAATATAAATAGTACCTTCCACCAACGTCTTGGTTACCTCTAGATCTGGCTTGCTAATAGCCAGTGCCACTGCTCTAACCACTAGGGTACCAATTGTCAATCCCACTAAGTTAGGGCACTCAAATTTTCGATGTCCGGGTTGACAACACTGAAAGCAAGTAAACGATTGCCTTTGCCCTCTCTGTCCAGACTGTGCAACTTTCATAGGAGGTCTAGAACTTGAGCCTTTTTCATTCTTATTACGACTACCTTGCAAATTCTATCCTCCTAGCTGATTCAATGTTTGACTAAACATACCTTGTGCTAGTGTTACTGCCAATGTCTGAGTATCAGTCGATGAATTGTGATACTGAGTCCTTGGTCCCTGGTTGAATTTCCTCTTCTTAAAGTTTTTCCTTTTCTACCACCCTTGGGTTCTAGATGTAGGAGCGGAAGCTTGTATTGTTCCACTCTCAATTAACTGCACTCGTGGAGGTTCATCATCACAATCCAATTCATAGCGAAGTGCTTTACGGAATAAGGAATCAAAAGTTGAACCATGCACATTTCGACGAATATCAGGCTTCAACCCCCTTTGGTAGAATCCTGCTCTTTCTTGCTTGTTTACTACAATCCCCTTAGCATATGATTCTAATTGCTTGAACTTGTAGGTATATTCTCTAACTGACATGGTTTCTTGTCGAAGTGCAAGAAATTCCACCTTCCTTCTTTCTCATTCTGCTCTAGGAACGAAAGCCTCTAAAAATAGTTTTCGAAATCGACCCCAACTGGCCACTTGGCTTTCTATTGCCAAAATAGATAACCACCATCTTGTTGCATCACTTTCTAGCATATGCGCAGCAAATAAAACTTGGTTATCTTCCTCAAGCTTCATAGATCTTGCTATCTTTTCTATGTTCAACAGCCAATCCTCAGGTTGCTATAGGTTTACCCCTCCACGATATTCCTTTGGTTTTAGATCTATAAATTTCTTAAGAAGCTTCTAATGTGACTTTTTCCTTCTACGTCTAGGACGTTCTTCCTCAACTGGTTCTTGCTCTATTGTCGGAGGATCAGTGGGAATTACTTTATGTACTTTTGCTACAACTCCATCGATAGGCTGATGAGTAGCAGTTGTCGATGCCTGTAGCATATCTCCTTGAGCCCTTATCAATGCTTTTAACCTTTGCATATCTGGTTGCTTAGGTTGGGGTGGAATGGTTTCCCGTGGCTGTCTATGTTGATGACCTCTTGGCATTTTAGTTTGCATTCATGACACACATCCATTTACCATCATATGAAATAATCAATAGGCACATGTACACATAAAACTTAACTGACATTTCATTTAACAATAGTTAGACTGTACATTCCCCAAAAGGTTCCACTAGCTGTACCCCCACATTTCTTTACCTTCCTTCCCTGTTTACACTCCAAAATACCTCCATAACTTAGGTTATAATTACTGCCTTTTGTAGAACAAAAAAATCTTCCCTTACTACCATCACTCCAATAACCGACCACAACTATTACAGACTCGTTTTGCCTACTTGCCTTTTCTCCTTGAGGGTTCAGCTTCCCTCTTCCTCTTCTTGTCAATATTTACGCTGGACGAGCTACTGTCATGTACTACAACAACAACTATTGGAGTTTCCGCTACTACCTCGACATTTCTAGATTGCTTTGGCTCTAGTGGATGCAGTACTTGATTCACCAAAGCTTCTAGGAGAATCAACTATGCTTGTAGATGTTCATGACTATGATAAATAGTGTCAAGAATGGCAGTAACCCACGCAGGCAGTGACTCACTAGGTCCTGGTCAATTCGACATTTTGTAAACCTAACAGGTTCACAGTCAAGCAAACCAACTCAATATATAATCAGCATATAGAACGCACACACCCATCTGCAATAGCAATCAATAAATAAAAGCATTGTCCCTAGCTAAGATAATTCCCTTATTAGGCCTCATACAACCACAAAATCAATTTTTCCTACTTCACTATTTAGTCCACTACAATGTAACAACTTGTGGTCTCTACCATCAATAACTCTATTGTTAACTTTGACTCCACTATATAGTCCACTAAAACGTAACAACTTGTGGTCTCTACCATCAATAACTCTATTGTTAACTTTGACTCCACTATAAACTTTTGGCTCTGATACCAACATTGTCAGGTTCCCATTAATGATCTGACTGACACAATAGCCTGACGTGTATACTACTCCGTCTACCCGCCCGACTGTTGTTAAGCCTCTTCTTCTTACATACCTTATTTAAGTAACTTTAGTATATATCGCAGATGTCACACACACAACGAAATATTTAAGTTAATTTTGAATATTTATAGTTATATATACATTCATTAGTGTCATTTATGCATACATAGTGAAGATCCACAAAAACATTAACACATTGGATTTATCTACACAAGAAGTTACACAACCCACATATTCAATCCTACTCCAAGAGTAAACTTTTTCCCTTATCTACTTGAGAAGGACCTATAAAATGAAATAATAGAGAATAATGAAGCCAACCAACTACAGGCTCAGTGAGTAACAAACCTAACTTATCACTTAAAACAAGTATTCTGAAAACAAATGGATGCTTGATGTTCACAAGTAGGGTAAATGTAGCAATAACATGATCATGGTCGCATATCGGTAAAACACATAAGTTAAACCTCAAAACTCTCATGAGCCAGGTGGTCCAAAACCAAAAACTTATGTCTATAGGCTATTGCTTACCTCTATGTTACTGCAACAACACGTAAGCTCACCAAAATCTCGCTCACAGACCTAGACAATATCTTGAAAGTCCATAAGAGATATAAAATCTGATAAATCATGCATTCCATATGAACAATCCATAATGCACATGTATGATGAATGCAAACAAAATGTACATGCTTAAGTTGATAAATTAAAGAAAGTACTCATAGATATCTATGACTTCTCTCTCTATTGATCTTGTGATCCCCCGAGCTTGGAATAACCTGATCACATTCATTATGTCAGTTATACCCGTTCACACATTGTTGGCTCGTTGTTAGTACCTATATTATGGTTCTGATTAATGATCTTTAGAAGTTAAACATGTTTCCTCATTATTGATAATCTATTGCTCCCTCATTAGGTCTAATTAACACAAGGCTACCTAACTATATACTTGGATTTGAGTTTAGAGATGGGATATTCTAGCTAGGTGTGCAATATTAAGACTTGTGGAATTTATTGAGATTTCGTTATATACTCAATTGACTCCAAATTTGGTGGTGACTCTCTTCAACCAATCTTGTTTCACTAAAAATTTTCTTTGATTTTTATAAGCAATTGAAGTCACAGTTTTCAGTGCTCCTTACATTTTTGTCCCTATGCAGAACAAGGAGCTAGTTTGAGTCATTATTTTTCCCATTTTACTGAGACCTATATAGTTATCCAAATGTTACCAAAATTTCTAGTTTGTATTAGGACCTTCCAAGTAATACCCAAAATTTTTATTTAGGATTTTAGGACATCATTTTCCCAAGTTTCTAAGCTCATATTTGTTTTGCACTTGCTAATGACAGAATATGTTTCTGGAGTTTGATTCCTAAGTTTGATTAATACCCTTACCAAATTAAGTTCATCCTAATTTTTGAATACTAAATTTTGGGGCATCTCAGGGTTCTATTCACCAAAATTCAATTTCATAAGATAATCCTAACATAGGTTTTCCCATTTTTTTATTGCAGCCCAAAATAGTGAGTTTCTATCAAATTGTTTTCCATAGCAGTTTTCGTGGATCAATTGTGATCATTCTATCCGTGATTTTTCTATGAAATTCTACCAGAATGTGTAACACCCCACCTCCCAAGTCCCATCTTTTGCGTCATCTGACGGTCTAACTTTCTTTGATAAAAAATCTTAGGATGTTCGGTAGACGGGCCCATGCTACATTTTCTTCTTCTTAGACCCAAATCCATTAGGGTTCCTGTGTACATTAATCTATGTACAAAATGACATCATAGTAAATATGATTCTTTATTTATTCATTTGAAAATTTTGAGTACAATGATCTATTACAGCAAAAAATAAATTCAAAGCTGAAATACATGATTTAGCTTGGGCCGATGCGCCCTACATTGAAACAAATAAAAACTTTCAATAGATAAACGTCCTCATAAGCTGATTAATTCCCTGAGATGTGAAAAATAAGGGGGTGAGCTAAAAAGCCCAGTGAATCATTCCATCTATTTAATTCATTATTTCAACCAAATAATACAAGCATATCAAACACTTTCAGGGATTAAATTGATTCAAACAATGTGTTATTTCAGTCGTAATTTAGACCAAATGGGGATAACCTCTGTGCTCCAGATCTAGGGAGAGAGATCAATTCTGAAACTCAACCCATTTCTAGTGGGATCTTTCTTGAAACCTGCTCCATTCTGGTGTCAGTCTTGATAGTCAGTTCCAATTCTATTGGGAACACAGAAAGTCCCTCGTACCGATGTGTGGTTGAAAATCTTATTTAATCTTATTTTTGTGTGCTGGAGCATAGTAAATAAAAATTCCAACAGTATCTAAATACTCCAACAGTGTAACATTCACATTAACAAACATTGACTTCCGATTTTTGATGTAGAAGATCATACAGGATGCAACTACAAAGCATACTCTCTTGGTCATAAATAATATATTGGTGCATGATAAATAATAGCTCAAACAATATAACATTCAAATTGACTTTCAATTTCTGATGTAGAAGATCGTACAAGACGCAACTACAGAGCATACTCTCTTGGTCATAAAAAATATATTGGTGAATGATAAATAATAGCTCAAATAGTATAACATTCAAATTGAATTTCAATTTTTGATGTAGAAGATCGTACAAGACGCAACTACAGAGCATACTTTCTTGGTCATGAGCATCATAATAATTGAATAACATAAATGCAAAGGACAAGAATAAAATCAAACTAATAAAACAAGCAAGCATTATCTAAATCAAAATAATAAATTAAAAGAAGGGAAAAAAACTCACTTTGAGATTGCTTCCTAACTTTCATAGCACTTTGTTACTACTACTTCACAAGCTATTTAGAATAGCTCAAGAGAAAGAAGGACTAGGACTAAGGTTGCCAAGAAGGAGGCAAATAAAGAGCAAGATGAATTTTCAACTCTTGTCTTTGGGATGAATGAAATGGAGAGAGTAGGGGGGGGGGGGGTTATATAGAGTCTTCTTCCAACTAATCATTCTATTTTTCCAACGTGGGACTATCATTTCTTATATATGCATACCTTAACACCATACTAAATAAGATATTTCATTTATGAATGCATTTTCTTTGCACATATACTTTTCTATATATATTACTATCACACTAAACGAAATGTTATTTTCATGAATGCATTTAATTAATACTTTATACACATACTTTTCTATATTAATGTCATAATTTATTATTTAAAATATTACTTTCCTATTTAGATAGAGAGAAGCATATTTATCCAACATTTCTATATGTCTCATATGAATTAATGCATATCCCTATATGCTTCTATGCCAATTAATTAATTGCATATCAATAACAATTTTATATATATGTATATGCACCAATAAAGTTTGTTTTAAACTTGAATTTCGGGTATTACGACAATTGAAATTTCAGGTATTACAAAATGTTCCTTCTATTAAGGTCTAGACATGCCCCAAATCTCACAATTTTCTAAACCTTCTAACATGGTTTCCGGGTTGATGTTTACTACACTTGAATAGGGTACATTATCCAAAAGATGTCTAGCAATTTGAGTGAACATATTCATCTTAAGGTTTGAAGGACCAAACTAGCACCAAAATCCTTCATTTCTGGTTCTATTTGTTTGTGGGATATCCTACTTCCTAATTGTTTAAGCCATGTATGCTATAGTTCCACCAATCCAATGTTATAAGGCCATGAATCAAGCTCATTAACCTTGGTTTTTTTTTTTTTTGGGTTGTTGTTTTTTTTTTCTAAGTGTTGACAGTTTTACACCATGGTTCTCCACCTTCCAAATCTCTTAAGCATGGTTTGGGGCATGAGGAAGGGAATATTAGAACATGCTGGCAGCAGGCTCTTTTGTGGATAGGAAAGGCAGCCACCTAACCCCATAGGTGTATTCTTCCCTCTTCATGTTCACCCTAAGCTAGCCACCACACCCCATTGAGACCCCATTGAGTTGCCAACCCATTTCTAATTTCTTTTTTTTTTCTATCTTTTTTCCAATATCTATATATACATATGTATAATCTTATGTATTCATTTTCCTTACAATAACATCAATATCTAAATCCTTCTTCATCACCAAAAATGACTTTATTATTATTATTATTATTATTACTATTATTATTCATCTATTTATTTTTCAAAAATACATCAACATTAGTTGGCTCAATGGTAGCGGATGAAGAATGAATTATGTACTTGAGCCCCCGGTCTTGAGTTTGAATATTCGCGGAGGCGTGTTAAAACCCCTAGGGGAGGGTACAATACCTTTGAGTGACCACCTAGCACAAAGTGCCCTGAGGGGGGTTTTGTGGGCCCAGATTGGGGTCGTCACAATAAAAGGCTCCTTTTATTGTGATGACCCAAACAGGATAGCTCAATGGTAACGGATGAGGAATGAATTAAGTACTTAACCCCTAGGGTCTTGAGTTCGAATCTCCGCGGAGGCATTTTAAAACCCCTAGGGGAGAGAACAATACCTTTGAGTGAACACCTAGTACAGAGTGCCCTGAGGGGGGTTTTATGGGCCCAGGTTGGGGTCGTCACATTTTCGATTAATTCCACCTATTCTTTGCATGCCAAAAATTCAAATAATCCATTCAAACTAATGATATCTTAAGAATTTAAGAAAATAAATTTTACTTATCTTTCCAACCTCCAAAATTTCATCCCAAAACCTTTTAAATTAGGTTTCTAACACCAAAATCCCATAAAAATATAAAAGCATTCATAAATGAAATAGAATTATAACTACCAAAAATCTTGTGATAAAAGATTTCCAAACACCCAACTCCTATATATATCCCCTTTATTCAAATAGTATCTCTCCCATATTATTATTTTTATCAAACTCTAAATCAAAATTTCAATTTCTATTCACATCTATACTAAAATAACCATCATCACATATCATTACTTCTAAAAGAAATAGGTTTAGAGTATCAAACCTCTAGCTATCGTTGCAAAAGTTCCAATTTTTGCTCTAGAGATTTTTGAGTATTTAGATCTGTTCTTTGTATGCCATATAATCCAAATAATTCATTCAAGACTAACTGTAGTCTCAAAATTAAAGAAAATATATTTTTATACCTTCCAAATTATTTAGAACTTTGCTCCAAAACCTATCCAACGGAGTTTTAAGTCTCTAAATCTGTTTCAGTTCGTCAAAAAAATTTCTAATTATTTGAAACTAGCAATAGAACTATTTAAATATGTGTTTAGGAAAGAAATTGAAGTTCTATACTTCCCACTTTGAAAATCCTTTTTCGTTCCTTGTCGAACCAAGTTTTCAATGCCCTAGTCTGTTGCAAAATCTAAATACCAAAATTTGTTTTCAAATTTTAGCAAAATTAAGATGGTAAAAGATGCATTCATTAAGGAAAACATGATCACCAAAACCCCAAACAGTTTTGAATGTTGAAACCCTTGAACCCTTTCGCAACTCGTTCTTCACGGATCTGATTTCTTCATGTTCTACAAACCTTTCAAAATCCCTCAAGCAAACAATTAAAATTTTCATTTCTATTTTTGAAGCTTTTTTTGTGCAAAAACTTCAATCTAGGGCATCATTGTTCATCATTTTCGTGCCCAGAAAATCTAGCCAGAAAGGGTTGAAATCTAAGGCATCACCTTTGCAAATCTACCCCAAAGAATGAAAATCCCCTTCTTCATGCACTAGTAGAGCGTCTTCTTTGTTCGCGAGTCACCACACAACAAGAAAAACTGCTGGTTCATTCTTCTTCGTGCTACAAAAACACTACTGGATGCGGTTGCAACTTTGTCTTCTTCTTCCTTGGGCGAATCGCAGCAGAATGGGTTACTATTTCTTCTTCTTTGTCGTGCAAGTAAATGCAAAAGCAGAGCTTTTTCCCCTCTTCTTCATTCCAACTTCATGTTTAGCTTCATCTTCAAGCTCCAGAGTGCACCAACAGCAATCCCTTTGCTTCGTTTGTCGTTTTTCAACAGCAACATGCACAACAACTTCGATCTTCCTCTTCGTTTTGATCCAAACGCAGCATCAACAGGGATTTCTTCTTCTTTAATGCACAACTTCTTTGTTTCCCTTTTTTTTCAATCGTGAACACCTTCTTCTTCAACGCTGAAACGCACATTGTGTGTTCTGGTTTCTTCTTCTTTTTTCTTCTTGTTTCTTTCGACAATTTCTAGGTTCTTCTTCTTTTTTCTTTCTTTTTTTTTTCTCAATCGGTTTGCCCCAAATCATACAACACACAAGCCCTAAAATTATATATATTTTTTTCAACCGATTTACCCCAAATCACACATGTTCAATTTTTTTCTTCTTTCTCCCCTATTCTTGTCTCATAGCTTTTAGGGCCTTCTCTCTCTCTCTCTCTCTCTCTTTCTCTCTCTCTCTTTCTCTCTCTCTCTCTCTCTCTCTCTCTCTCTCTCTTTAATCTTTCTACTAATCTATGATTTATATTTCAAATCATAGGTTACGCATAACTTTCATTGAATATTTCATGAACCTCACATCTTTTATTTTTATTTTATTTTTCAACCATAGGTTAGGCATAGTTTAATCCACTAATATTTGGTTTTAATTCATTTATTTCTTTTTCGCAAACCTCGTATTTTAATTTAACATTATTAATTTTGAAAATCTATTTCCTGCATGTTTTGTAAAAGCTCTTTTTATTTTTAACAGTACTTATTTATTATTATTATTTTCTTGATTGACCATTTTATATTTTTATTTTAATCGCGACGTGTGCTCGTTCATGAAATTTCAGGGCATTACACGTAGAAAACGCTTTAAACATTAAGATTTTTTATTTACACTGTAAGCATTAAGACCTGCTTAGGCGGGAAGGATCCCCCTAAAACCTCCTCTAACCAGAGTGGTCAGGTCCTCCCTCCTCATTAAAGGAGGGCTCCCCTTCCCTTACCTACCAAACAAGCTACTTTCTCCCTTCACACTAGTCATTCTACAAGTTAAAACAAGAAGAAGCATCCCTAAAGTTTGAGATTTTGTGCCATCACTTAACTTCCAGCCATCCTACAAGGTAAAACCAAATTCTAAATTGTTAATCTTGTTCTTTTCCCCATTGTTTTGGGAATTAACTTCTTATCAACAATCCCTAAGACTCTTGTTCATTCCCACCATTGAAATAGAACCTTAAACCATTCCAAAAGGATTCAAGAAGCCTTCTATAAAATATATCTCATCAACAAGACGTTCCGAGCAAGTGGTTAAGGTATAATGTTTCCATCATATTTTAAGGCCTAGCTCTCATTCTTTGAAATTAAATTTAAGATATTAGGATGTTAAGAGCATCGAAAAACAAGATATGGAAAACTTACATGAATAGTTATCTCCTTTCTAGTTATCATGGTATTGTATTCTTTTCTTCTTCATTTTCATTTTATTTCATTCTGGTTGCTGCGATATAACGTTTCACTATCGCAATATTGCATATTTTTCTTCTTTGTTTTTTTCTTCATGCATTTTGGTTACTATGGTAACGCCACACACTATCACGATATTGTAGTTTTCTTCTCTTTGTCTCTTTCTTTATTCATTTTGATTACCACAGTACTCCTTTCCTCTACCGCAGTACACAGAAACAAATTGTTACTTTGACTCTTATAATATGCTATGCTTTCCACATCGTGTACTATATTAGATAGAAAGTCATTAAATCACATTTTAAAAATATTAGAGAATACTTCAATTACTAAGAGTAATGATTTTAATCTTTAAAGGTTGAGAACTCAAGACGTATGGAACAATAATACAAGAACTCACTGAAACAACTGACAAGGTGGAGATGATTACCCTACCCTTCAGTATTATCTAACTCTTAAATATGGAATATGGTTGTTTGTTTATTTGATTAAATACTTAGGGGCGTACTAGGTTATAATTCTTAATGTTTGAATTTGTGCATTTAATGCATGGATGTGATATGATGAATAACCTCTTGTGTGACCCTAGATATGAGAAACATTGTTTCATGAATATGGTGCATAAATGGTACATTGAATAGCATGATCTGGGTGATTTTTGCATGATAATTAATTTTTTCACTATATTTCATGTATTTATGTTTCTAAATGATGATGATGATGAACATGCTAGAGATTTGAAGTTGTGTATCACTTTAAAATCATTGTAATCAAGAACTAAACCATGTACCAGTGTGGTGAGTCCATGTTGATCATTGTGGGTGTTCTTAAGAGTTGGATTGGCAGTATTGTGCAAATGGAATGATGGTTGTGTCCTAGTTCCATATCTTGGATGATGGGTGTGTCCATATACTCCTTATGATTTAGCACAGGGTGCTCTTTGTTAGAATCTGGTCATGTGATGAGAACACCAAGAATACTCCTTTCGATCAGAATGTCAACAGAAAAACAATTGAATTGCTTGAAACGTCTGATGTCTAATAAGTGTTTGCATGTTCTGTATTTTTGGCTTAAATAATGTAACGACCTGTATTTTTGGACATTGAGTTGACGGATTTGACATGTAATTTCATGTATGAATCGATAAAGTATGAATTAAAATATATGCTATTATGACAATTGTATAATTTTCTAAAAATTTAGTGAAAAATGTAACAATTGATGTCTAAAATAAAATAAAATTTATGATGCATACATGGATGGTGTATGAGAAAGAAAAAACAAAATAAATGTAAATACCTAATTAATGAAGAGAGGTTGAGGGGGCTCACTTTAATTAAATGAAAAAAAGTGGGATAAAACTGGATAATGTGTTGGAGATAAGGAAGAGAGTGAAAATTATCTCACAAATTTATATTTATATATTAATTACCATGGAACCCACCCCTAATTTAAAGCTATATAAAAGGGTGAAATGTTCTCTCATTCCCACCATTCCAACTCAATCCACCATGGAAGAGAAGAAAAATTTCCACAGAGAGAGAACAAAAAGAGAAAACAAAAGAAAGAAAAAAGGATGGAAAAAGGGAAAGAAAAGCCACATATTTTGTAGACATTCGTCATTTTGGTGAGTTAATCTTGTCTCTTTTCAATGCACACTATATAGAGAAATTGTGAATTTAAGTTTTCTAGTGTAATTTTCAATAAAAATGATAGTCTATTATGTGAACCAAAAATAGGGAATATTTTTACTTAGAAAAAATTACACAATATGTATATCATCGTACTCATATTAGCTAGTAAAACACAATATATAATTTATTTGTACCCATGTAGGCCCTAAGAATTTATACGGTAATTAGAAGTTGATAATGAGATTTTAAGTGAGGGGTATAAAAATGTCAAGGATGAAATTATGGACCAATGACACCAAAATTAAGATTTTTGGAGATCAACTGATAGATTGAATTTGCATTTATGCAACTTAAGGAAATTAATAGATTAATATATATATATAATGTTGTATAACATTATGAACTTCACCTGGAAAAAAATGCCTAACATAGGGAATAATTAATTTTTTCTATTTAATGTACTGTACAAAAAAATTGTGAAGAGGTTGGTTATTGTATACCAAAAGTGAGATACGTGTCAACAGTGTAAGCTTTTAGTATTTGATTGATATTAGGGAACGTGATTGGCAACCTGGAGAAGATCAGGAGTTGAATTAATCTGTAAGTAATGTTTTTTATTTATCACTTAAAACTTGTTATTTTGTACATAAATGAAATGTTGTTACATATTGCAATGCACTTACAACCTTTAGAAAAGAAATGGATTTTTAAATGGAAAATGTGCACCAAATCTTGAGATCTGAGGCACAGGTTAGGGTATTGGATGTGTTAGAGGCATTAAGGACCTGAAGCCTCCAAACTTGGGGTATGTGCTATGCCAATTTTTCAAGTGGCCAAGTTACAAGGGTTTAAAGCCGCTATACATGAGGTATGTGCTGTGCCAATCCTTAGGATATGCCTAACTGTCTGGCAGGCCGCTCGAGTAGATTTTTTATTACCTTGGAGGCTAGGGAGAGCCTTTTCACGTGTTTTCATGATTAAAATCATTTTTGAAATAAAAGGAGTACGACTGCATTGTGGATTGAAAATTCATTAATTGTTGCATTCACTCGCATAATATTATTGTCCATGCATACATAACATTGTTTTATGGAATTCCTTATTTAGGTTGGTCATCGCGTAGTGTCGCATATCTTTTATTGGTAGGTTTATTTATGTCATTTACTATTTTGAGAGTTAAAATGATGTATAGGGATGAGGAAAACCTTGTAAATATTTTGACTTAGATATTCTTGCTACTGCTACTTTGGGTTGACTGTACATAACATACTTTTGCTTATTGTTAATTTTTGCTTCATATCTATATTTTAGTTATTTTTGCATCTCTTATGATTACTCTAATGGTGTTGAGCATAATATTGTGAATGAGGCTTAACAGTGTTCTGGCAAGCTTGGCTTATTAGTGGGTTTATTAGGGCACTGTGTCGATCGGTTCACTCTTTACCCTAGGGAAGGGGTCCCGACAATGTTCGTATCAAAGCCGAGGTTTCCACTTAAGGAATAACAATTATTGTGAACTTAGGTAGCTTCAGAGTAATTGTGGAAGTTAGGAAAGCCCTAAGAATCACTTAGAGTAGTATAACACAATTACAAATAAAAACTTTCTAACTTTTGATTTACAAGAAGAGGAACCAAGTAAGAGTGACTATATCATGAGGGTAATTGGACTGTTATTAGGAGTTAGTGAGTTTTTAAGACTTAAAGAATTTTCCAACTAGTGGATTAGAATATCATTTAGAGATAGTCATTTGAATGCGTAGTTATTCCTTATTATAAAAACCTAAAGTTATGGTCTACTTAATCCTGGAAAAGATAGATGCTTAATGTTTTATGTAGGCCATAATGCCTTGTCGACGTGGGAGACCACTTAGGAATTTAGAGCCAGTGCTGCCCCCACCACCTCTGATTCAGCTCAAGCAGGAACCCATACAAAGGTTTGAGGCTATGATTAGGATGTCTACGGAGGCTACTCAGGCCCAAACAACCTTATTGAGAGAGAGATTTGATAGGATTGAGGTTGAGAAACAGAGGGCTGAGCCATAACACCGCCTGTACTAGTTATACCTAAGATCACAGCAAATGAGGGGGTTGTAGTCTGCGCAGTGGTAGCCCTATTGAGACAAGGAGATGAGGCTGCTCATGATTGCCTCTTGAAGTGGTTCTTGGACTTGAAACCCAAGGAGTTTCATGGGGGACTGAGTTTGGATGCAGTGGAGAATTGGCTTCTCAATGTCGAGAAGAATGCAGAGACATTGGGTTTACCTGAGGAGAAACATGTTCTTTTTGCTACACATATGTTAGAAGATGAGGCTACTTTCTGGTGGAAGGCCACTTTTGCCATTGAGGGGTAGGTTACTTCATTAGCTTGTTTCCAAGAGTTGTTCTTGAGTGCTTACATCCTTGACATAGCGAGAAAGTGTAAGAAGGTGAAGTTTTTGACCTTGTGACAAGGAGACATGTTAGTGAGGGAGTATACCCATAGATTTTTTTTTTGATTGGAGGCTTATGCGCCCGAGTTAGTGGGCAACACGAGGGAGAGAGCAGGATTCTTCCGTTGAGGGCTGAGGGCCAATATTAGGCAGGTGACATCGATGCCTAGTGAGGCTACCCTAGAGACCAAATAGAGGTAGGCGCTACAATTTGAGACAAACTGTAGAGATGAGCATCCGATGGTCCATATAGTATAGGGTGCCACCTTGTAGACTCAGCCACAGTTCCAGCCACCGCCACATATTCAGTGAAGTTATCATGGTGGATCTCTAACATTTAGATTTTACAGGAAGAGAAAGTATTTAGGGGGACAGTTTAGAGAAGAGAAGAACCAACTAACTACTACAGTCCTGTTCGTCGCCACCCCGGTACAGACTTATCAGCCAATGGGACAACCACTGACACAGTATAGGGGCAAAGGTGGAGGTCAAGGTAGAGGTAGAGATTCAGGGCACAGAGGCTAAAACCCAGGCCAGACCTATCGGGTCAAGTAGAGGCATTCATTTACATGTTTCCAGTGTAGTCAGTCATGTCACAAACGATATGACTGCCCTATGCTTGTCCCAACTTCTAGGGTACCCACCATATCATTCGAGGGAAAGCACAAACAGTCACTCAACCTGATCTGGAGGCTACCACGACTTTAGTAGAAGGTACCGTCTCTATTGTAGATTCTATTTTATATTTGTTGGTTGATGCTGACTCTACTTTATCATTTATCTTTGGACCTGCTGTAGATAGATTGGGACTTAGACCTCTTATGACACTCACTTGGCTCATGTTAAGTAGTACAGCCGAGGAATGCATTTACCCCAACTTGATTTGTGAGGGTTACGTGTTGAGGTTAGGTGACTTTGAGACTATTATAGACCTTTGGGTATTAGAGTTCCTAGAGTTTAATGCTATACTCGAGATGGATTGGCTAGCTGCTTACCATGCGCATGTTGACTGTTTTGCCAAGAGGGTGGTGTTTCAAATACTAAGAAAGCATGTTATCATCTTTTAGGGTAGTGCTTTTGATAAATGGAGTGCCTGAGGCAGAATGGCGACACAATATAAGATTGATACTTTAGCAAGACTAACCATTATAGATGAGGGAACTTCACAGTCGAGTATCAAGGAGATTCTTATTGTCAACGATTTCCCTGATGTATTCCTTGAGGATTTATCCAAATTAGCAGAAAATCGATTTCATTATTGAGGTTATTCTAGGGACACAACCCATTTCTATCCTTCCTTGTCGAATGGTGCCTAAGAAATTGCAAGAGTTGAAGGTCTAGCTACAAGAGTTGTTGAGTAAGGGTTTTATTACCCCTAGTGTGTCACCTTGGGGTGCTCTGGTATTGTTTGTAAAGAAGAAAGATGGAATCCTCCATTTGTGTATTGACTATCGATAATTAAACAAGTTGACAATAAAGAGTAAGTACCCTCTTCCATGCATTGATGACTTGTCTGACCACCTTAGATGTGCCATTGTGTCTTCGAAGATCAATCTAAGGTCTGGGTACCATCAGTTGAGGGTTAGGGAATAGGATGTACCAAAGATGACCTTTTGCATTCACTATGGGGACACTTTGAGTTCCTAGTCATGCCATTTGGTCTAAAAAATGTCTCAGTGAAGTTCAATCACTTGATGCATGGAGTATTCGACCCCTATCTCGACTCATTCATAGTAATCTTTGTTGATGACATCTTTATTTATTTAAAAACTAGGGAGGAACACGTTGAGCATTTGAGAATCGCACTGCTGATTCTTCGAGATCACTGCTTGTATGCTAAGTTTAGCAAGTGAAAGTTCTGGTTGATCGAGATTCAATTTTTAGGCTATGTGGTATGAACCGAGGGTATTTTTTTTTATTTAAGTAAGGTCGAGGCTATTAACAATTGGTGGAGATCGACCAAAATGACAGAGATCTGTAGCTTCTTGGGTTTGGAAGGCTATTATCGCAGATTTGTGTAGAATTTCTCGAGGATTGCTGCACCAATGATGAAACTTACCTAGAAGGACATGCCATTTGTATGGACAGATAAGTTTGAGGAAGCCTTTCTTGAGTTGAAGCATCATTTGACATTTGCGCTAGTAGTTGTGCTACCTGACCCATGCCGTGAGTTGGTGATCTACATAGATGCTTGTGGGATAGGCCTTGGGAAAGTGTTGACGCAGCATGACCTGGTAATTTCTTATGCCTCATGATAGTTGAAAATAAACAAGAGAAATTACCCCATCCATGATTTGGAATTGGTAGCAAAGGTATTTGCACTCAAGATTTGGCGACATTATCAATATGGTGAACATTTCATGCTTTACTCAGGTCATAAAAGCCTCAAATATTTGTTTTCTCGGAGAGATTTGAACATCAGGTAGAGAAGATGGATGGAACTACTTAAGGATCATGACTTTACCATTGAGTACCATCCTAGGAAAACCAATGTAGTGGTTGATGCCTTGAGCAGAGTATGGATCAAGATTGCTTGTGTGGCTAAACATGTCTTAGGAGTGGAGGATGATTGATTTTGTAACAGTGATGAGTATCCACGAGACTTCCACTGAGACTAGAGTCAGTACACAGATGAGAGTCTAATCAGTTTTGCTTGTTGAGATCATAGAGGCGTAGCCTTATGACATTGATGATGTGATGTTCTAGGAGTGGGTAGATGACACTTCTTATGTGGAGTGGTCGATTGATAGGGATGGTGCACTGAGTTTCAGGGGATGATTGTGCATATTAAATGACCCTCGCCTGAGACCCGGAGTGCTAGGGGAGCTTCACCGCTAGAGGTATACCATTCACATAGGTACCAATAAGATGTATCAGGATGCTCATCGTACTTATCGGTGGCTGGGGATGAAGGAAGACATAACAACTTCATGCAGAGATGTGAAATGTGCCAATAGGTTAAGGTTGAGCACTACAGACCTAGTGGTTTACTATAGCCCTTGGCCATTCCCAAGTGAAAATGGGAGCGCATTACCATAGATTTCATGATGGTGTTATCTTGGACCTAGCGGAGACATGAAACTATTTGGCTGATTATGGATATACTGACTAAGTCTACTCATTTCCTCTCTATGCACAACAGAAATTTGATTGAGAGGCTGACTTGACTGTAAATCCGTGAGATTGTGAGATTACATGGAGTCCCATTATACATTGTGTTTGATAGAGATGCTCAATTTACGTCCAACTTTTGGTAGAGCTTGCAACACCAGTTGGGGACTAGAGTAAGCTTGAGCACAACCTTCCATCCACAATTGATGGTTTGTATGAGAGAATGATCCAAGTGCTTGAGGATATGTTGAGCGCATGCATCGTTGACTATGGTAGTAGCTAGGAGGATCATTTTTCCTTGTGTGAGTTTGCATATAATAACAACTATACGAAAATATCTACATGGCACTATTTGAGGCATTAAATGGTCAACCTTGCAGATTGCCAGCTTGTTGGGCTGATGTTGCTAACATAATAGTTTTGGGCTCTACTTTTGTACAAAGAGCAAAATGAAAAAATTCGGTGGATCCTTCAAAACATAAAGGCAGCTCAGGATAGACAAAAGAGTTAATGTAGACAACCGGAAGAAGGTTCTTGTAAAACCTCAAAAGTCTATAAGTCCTCCACGTCACTAGTGAACAACAAAAATAAAATAATAAACTAAATAAATAAGAAAATAATAAAAATACTTAAAAGTCAAGTAGAATAAGTCCAAATAAACCTCGAATAAATATAAAAGTGATATAATTTTGGAAAGCACAAGAAATGGTAAAGGAAAGACACAAAAAAAATTGTGACTCCGCAAGTTACCATGGTAAGGATATTGATTATTGTGGTAATGCTGAACGAACCTAGAAAACAAGAAGAAATGCACCATTCTAGTTATTGCAGTAATGCCATATTACCATGGTAATCTTTTTATCATCACGGTAATGCATGAATCTTATAAATATGTAATGTTTGTGCAAAACCCTATTTTCACACACACTTGCACCGCAGCTTGTTGTTTTCCCTCCAAACCCTAAACCAACCTTCCAATCTTGTTTCTTAACATCTCTTTTGAGTTCTAAGGGTGATTTGAGCTCATCAAACCCTTCTCTACTATTTCTCAAGCTTAGATTCGCGAAGAACAACATCAACAAGGGTCAATCTGAGTTGAGACACAGTTTAGAGCTATTCGTGCAAAGGTAAATCTTGAAACTTCACTTGTAAACTCATTCTCTTAGCATCATGTGCCATTTCCTAAGTGTATACACATTTTTCTTTGAACCATGCATCATTTGAGAGTTGCAAAGACCTTGCATTGGTAAGAAACAAAGAGGAAAACGTAGAGCTCCAAGTTATAAGGTTTTCCCTTAGTTGAATGTGTGTTTTTAAGCTAAATGTGTGGTATTAGAGTGTTAGGACACACGAAGAAACCACGAACAGGACAATGCATACAAAAGCGTTGCATTTCTAAAAATCTCGCAGTTATCGCGATAGCTGACTATGGTAACACACACGAAACATGCACAAACCTCACTGGTTACTGTGATAACTGGTCGCAATAACAGCATGGAAAACTAGTCTTTGCATTGGTTACCACGGTAACACGTGTCGTCGCCAATTTCGGCGGTCATAGTAACGCAAATATGTCTCAGACTTAATTTTCTTTCTAGCCTCGTGTACACGATGGGATACCTATGTAAGGGACATGAACTTATGATTTGAACACACTATGTATATCTTAGACTCACAAAACCTTGGTATCAAAATCTTATAGATTGAAGATCTAAAGTGTGTACGGCGAGGAGTAAGGCACAAGGAAAAGAAAGACTAATGTGGGTGTGATTATCATACTCTCTATTATTATTTGGATTTTAAATACTAAATATGTTGATTTATTATTTTGAATAAGCATCAGGGGCATGCTAGGATTGTTCTTGAGTGAACTACTGATTAGAACAATTGATTGAGTGTTAGGATTACATGCTGATTGTTTTTATATCTGTGATGATCACATGCCTAGATAACAAAAAGGATGTTAGTTATAGTTAAATCACATGACTGTTTTATGTATCTATTTATATGTACCACGAAGTAATATCTATAATGAATGATTTTCATACATGATTTGAGATGAAATGTGAAACTAAAAAAGATTAAATTAAGACCTTAAAACTCCATGTACCGAGGTAATGATTAGCCTTTGGGTGTCATCGTGGGTGTCCCTACCCGAGTTGACTGTGTTAGCTGATTGTGTCTTCAGACGGAGAGTCACTGTGGACCTCTGTCCTTAAATGTGTTCTCAAAAGTTAATCGACCTTCAAGTGTTACCTTTGGATTCGCTCTAGGACCACAGGGGTGCACTGAGAGTGGATCTCTTTCGGTCTGTGTTCTAATAGAATAACAAATAAAGTGTTTGTAATACCTTTGTATTTTAGTCTGGATAATGCTAGTGATGTTCTGTATGATCCACTAGGCTTTCGAGCTTACCGCACTTTCTTTTTTAGGTGAGATTTGATGCAACACAAGTTGACCATCTCCAAACGACTCCAATTATTTTGTTGAAACCTCACTAGGGAGGTTGTTAATGTTTTCTGTATGTAATAATTTTTTGTACTTGACTTGAATAGGGCTTGTGCTCTTTCTTTTTGGACTAATTATTTTTATTCATAATTAAATGTTTTAAGTTTATTTCAGAAATCTCAGGGTTATTTAAAATTTTGAATTTGAAGCTTCTCATTTTACCTATAATTTAATTGATTTGATAGAATTTTGCACACATTAATTGTTTTGGACTTAAGCATTTAAATCCCATGTTCTTTTTTGAATTTTACTAATGAATCTCTTTTACCTATGAACTCTTATTTCAAAGGATCTTTAGTTATTTGAATTGATTTCATGATTTCTTGAAAAATGAACTGGAAAGACAATTTTGAAAGAAAGAAAGAACTAAAGGGCAGTTGAAAACTAGTGGCGCTCTAGTCCTCAGTAGACGGTAACCCGTGTGTATAGCTTCTCTCGTACGTGTGAAATGAACACTTGATTGGTCAAGACACGAGATTGGAATAATCCTGTATCTTTGGTTTTTATGTGGTATGGGACTCATAGGGATTTGGGGGTTGGAGGAATCCTAGACTCGGAGATTGACAGACCATGTTTGGTAAATGATTGGTATCTTTAGAAGAACTTGTACGCATTGTGTTTGACTGGTATGGGATGGTCAATCATAGTGGGGCTTGCGAAGCCTTAGAAATTGAGACAATTGCAAAATTGTGTGGGCATAGTGAAATCTCTCAGTGGAAGCCTGTGCTGATGGGCGAGGGTGGTATGGGATGCACGGACCCGGAGGCACAGATGGAAGCTTGAAATTTTACTATGCTAGCGTGTATTGCTTGCTTGCTTGATTGAGTGATATCTTGCTATATACGTATAACTATTTTGAGTATTGCCACGCTGAACCAAACAAATCCAGTACCCTAAAAATATAAATGAGGGATAGAAACCTCAAAGTACAACTTATAAGCATAAACTAATAGGCCACTGACCATTGGAGAACTTAGAGACACAAACCTAAAGTCATGCTAGTATGAATGATACTAGGAAATATTATGAAAAACAGAAAAAGGTACAGTGAATGACGACAATTATCACAAGTAATAACAATGTTTTGTATCCATAGTTGGAGAGAAATGGTTCATGTAACCCAAATTGAAGTAGAAGTAAATTTATGATTAACTGTGGTTATTGAGGAATTTCTATTTCGAATGATTAAACTACTGGATACTAAAAGTGACTTTCAACTTGTAGATCATGGCGAAAACTAGAGGAAATGCAAGAAGGGATAATACTAGAAATTAATATATAGATGAGACGAGGCAGAGAGATGAGAGGACACCAGTGGCAACAGCACCAGTAGGGGCGATGGTGATGCCTGCGATGATCATTGAGATCACTTAGAGGGTAGTGGAGCAGGTCGTTAGGATCCTACAGCCATCGGTATAGCCACCAACGCCGATGCAGCCACAGCAGAGGTACAGCCCTAGCCTTAGGCTCATCAGATACCAATTCCCACTGGTTTAGTGGTATAGGGCTGACTAATAGTGGACGATAGGGAGCTAAAAGGTTATTGATCGAGTTTCAAAAGCTTGGACCTACTATGTTTGAAGGGATGGCCGATCATGCGACAACAAATAGATGGTTCACAGAGATGAACAAGCATTTAAATGCTATGAGGGTTATCGGACCTAGGAGAGTTGCACTTGTAGTGTGTTAGTTGCACAATAGATTGATATTAGTATAGGTGATTTATTGCATTCAATAGGAAATTAAGGGAAAATTAGACACATTTGTGCATAATTAGTGGCATGAGCATTAAGATTAGGAATTGCATGTTTCATTACATTTTAGCCTTATTTTCATGTTTTAAAACATTTCTATGAGAAAATGATGTCTAGGAAAGGATTTTTAGTGTGGTGTAGGTTTAGGATGAAGCCAAGAGAGAATTGCAACATGTAGAGGAAAAAAAAAGTAAAAATCAAAAGGAAAGCAACAAATTACTGCGGTAGGATAACCAACGACTAAGGTAGCTGAAGGAAGACAAAGGAAAAAAACAACTCACTGGTTACCGCGGTTGGTGGTCCGGTGACCGTGATAACCAAAATGTGAAATAGGCTGACCATGGTCCATAGAAAGGTGAAAATTTGTGTTTTTATTGATGGAAGATGCTGACCGCAGTCACTGATCGCGGTAACACGATCAATTACTGAGTTTCTCATATTTTTAGGATTTTTTTTAGTGTGGGCCTATAAATAGAAAAGGGGATTAGAGTCTAAACATACCTAATTCAAAAAATCTTGACTGTGATGACTCAATAAGAGAGAAACAAGAGGTTTAAGAAGGGATTGAAGATTTAGATCAAGCTTTGAGTATGTCTGTCTTTATTAATTCCTTTTGATGTTTTCATTTAATTCAATGTCAAGCTAGTTAGTTTTAAAAGTCTAGGATGTAATTCTCCAATGTATGAACCTGAAATTTCTTATTGAAGTAATTGATTTAAATGCATTATTCTCTATTGTGTGTGCTTAATGTTTGATGTTTATTGGCCATGAACATTATGAGTTCAAATCATTAAACTAACTTGGAAGAGGATTAGTTGATTGACCGGAGGGTTGTTAGCTATTTTGGGGGTTGCATGAGATTGCGAATCACATAGTGTTAGGTTGTTGATTAAGCGCCTCGAAAGAGGGTATTATGAGATTATACTAATAGAAATTGAGGTACCTCGGGAGAGGGCTTCAATTACAGGTGTTGTAACTCATAATGTAGGAATTTCATGATCCGAAATAAGAATCACAAGACATACAACAGAGTTTACTATCCAAGACAACTTTTCCACATAATTTTTAAAAATAGAATTTTACTGCTTTTGATAGTTTAGGTTCTTATTTAGAAATTAACAATTCAACCCTAATCAGAATCTTGATAAAATGAAACTTACCATTAAATTGAGATTTGAGATACTTAAGTAAATTCCATTCCCAGAGGACGATATTTGGACTCATCAGTTATTACTAGTACTATCCTGTACACTTGCAGGGTTGTCAACAAGTTTTTTGCGCCGTTGCTAGGGAACGGTGTTAACTATCTTAAAACCAATTGATTTTGGTTTAATCTTAAAACCAATTAATTTATTTCTATTTTCACTTTTAATTGACTACTTTCTAGATATATTCAAATTCATTGAATACACTTGATATTGTGTTTGCTTTCGATGTTTCAGGATTGCATAAGTAAACATCCTTGTGAACCATATGATCCAAATTTTTTCAAAACTATAAATCAGATTCGATGGGAAGCCCAAGGGCAAGCACCAACTATGACTGATAGTGGAGCTTCCAGTGTGGGAAACAATAGAAAAGCACAATATAGGGAAACACCCTTAAGAGATTTCTTCAAACCAGTCTTAAACAATAATTACTCCGGCATAACAAAGACACTGATAAAGGCAAATAACTTTGAACAGAAGCCATCATTAATTACAATGGTGCAGCAACAACAGTTTGGAGATTCAACAATCGAAGATCTTATGGCTCATCTCAATTTATTCATGGAGATTTTTGATACAGTCAAGATGAATGGAGTGACTGAAGACCAGCTAAGGCTGAGGCTTTTCCCTTTCTCCTTAAGGGATAAGGCTAGAAGTTGATTGCAAGCCTTACTTTCAAGAAGTATCACAACATGGGAAGAAATGGGATAGAAATTCCTTCAAAAACACTTCACACCCACTAAAGTAAATCAATTGTGGGGTGAAATTAGTTCTTTTAAGCAATCCTAGTTTGAATCACTATATGAAGCTTGGAAAAGGTTCAAGGACTTATTGAGGCTATGCCCACAACACGAATACCTCCCTTGGCTTCAAATTCAGATTTTCTACAATGAACTCACATCGCCAACTAGAGCTTTGGTAGACTCTGCAGCTATAGTTTCATTGATGGGAAAGTCCACTACTGATGCCACCCAACTCATTGAAGACATGGCAGCAAATGCATATGGTTATGGTACAGAGAGAGGAATATTCAAGAGAGTGGGGATTCATGAGGTTGATGAAATTAATGCTTTGCATGCCCAAATTGCAGCGATGAATCATAGACTTAACTTGGTAGAATAGAAGAATAGTAGTTGGAAATAGCAGAATCAACAAAATCAACATGTTCAATCAATTGCTAAAGCCAACAAGGCATCTTATTTTGGAAAGGCTTCTATTGAGCAACTAAATGCCATGAATAGATTCAATGGTTACCAAGGACCATCTGGGGGATATAATGTTCCGAAGTACTATCATCTGGGAATTAGAAATCATGAGAACTTCCTATATTCAAACAACATAAATGTTCAACTTCCACCCGAATTTGTGCCACAACAACCTTTACAGGACAAAAAGCCATCTTTGGAAGACAAGCTTGATGAAATGATGAACATGCACTCAAGGTTCTTTAAAGAGCTAACAAGAAGGGTGGACAAGAATGATAGTAGAGCTTCTGGCATTGAGATCCAAATTGGAAACATGAATGCCATAGTTAAAAGATTAGAAACTCAAGTGGGACAGTTGGCACAAATAGTGTCAAATCAGCAGCATAGCTCATTTTCAAGTGACACTAAAGTAAACCCAAAGGAGAGTTGCAAGGTGGTGATGACCAGAAGTGGGAAAGAGGTAGCAAGTGCACCCTATCTAGCTTGGCCATCTGTTGAAGCTAAAGATGTTGACAGTGATGAAAAGTATGTTCCAAGGCAACCAGCTATACAACACGAGGTGTTTCCTAAATCACAAGGGAAACCCAAGGGGATTATCATTCGAGATGGTAAGGTTCTAGAGCCTCCATCGTTGCCATTCCCTCAAAGGCTCCAAAAGAAGAAGTTGGATGAACAATTTGCCAAAATTCTAGAAATGTTGAAGAAGATTCATATCAACATCCCCTTTGCAAAAGCTCTACATCAAATGCCCAATTATGCAAAATTTATGAAGGATTTCATGTCTAAAAAGAGGAAATTAGAAGACTTTGAAACTGTGAAGCTCACTGAAGAATGTTGTGCAGTCATTCAGAAGAAACTTCCTCAGAAATTGAAAGATCCAGGCAGCTTCACTATACCATGCAACATTGGATCTGAAATCTTTGAGAAGACACTTTGTGATCTAGGGGCTAGCATAAATCTCATGCCCTTATCAGTGTGTAACAGGTTGGGCATGTAAGAAATCAAGCCAACCACAGTTACTCTTCAGCTAGCAGATAGATCTTTGACATATCCAAAGGGTATTATTGAAGATGTCTTGGTAAAGGTGGACAAATTCATATTTCTAGTTGACTTCGTATTTTTGGACATGGAAAGACTAGATACCCCTTATCCGTGGGACACCATTCTTAGCTACAGGTCATGCACTGATAAATGTACATAAGGGAGAGCTGACCTTGAGAGTAAATGAAGAAAAATTGGTTTTCAACCTCTACAAAGCTATGAACTACCCCAGTGACATGTATGAATGCAAACGGATAGAAGTCATCAATTCTTGCATTGTTGAGGTTGTAGATGAATTGAGCTCCCAAGATGATTTGGTTGGATATATTTCCTTTTTAATTTCCTTTCCCCAACCTAATTTTGAAGATGAGAAGCTGATTGTGCTAGCCTTAGAAGCATGCCCACCAGAACTTAACAATTTACACGCTCCATTATCTGAAACTTATCATGTTTCTAAGGTCATTGATCTAAAACCGCTTCATTAACCTCTGTCCAAAAAGAGAAGTTGTTGAAGTGCTAAATGATCACAAGGATGCTATCGGATGGACAATTGAAGATATAAAGGATATAAGTCCAACCATTTGCATGAACAAGATTTTATTGGAGGACTTGCATAAGCCTACAGTGGAGCACCAACAAAGACTTAACCCAATCATAAAGGAAGTGGTGAAGAAAGAGGTAATAAAATGGTTGAATGCAGGTGTTATTTATGCCATTTTAGATTCACAATGGGTTAGCTACATCCATGTTGTGCTTAAGAAAGGAGGGATCACTATGGTCACAGATGAGAATGGAGAGACAATTAATTCAAGGACAACTACTAGATGGCGTGTGTACATTGATTATAGAAAACTGAATAGAGCCACCAGGAAAGATCATTGTCCTTTACCCTTTATGGATCAAATGCTAAATAGGATTGCTGGATATGACTTTTATTGTTTCTTAGATAGGGACTCTGGGTACAATCAGATAGTCATTGCACCAGAAGATCAAAAGAAGACCACCTTCACTTGTCCATATGAGACTTATACATTTTGGAGGATGCCATTTGGTTTGTGCTAGCCACCTTTCAGAGATGTATGATGGCATTTTTTGCAGAAATGACTGAAGACATCACGGTAGTGTTTATGGATGATTTTTCTATGTTTGGTGCTACATTCGATGGATGTTTGCTTAATCTGAAAAAAGTTCTCTCTCGTTGTGAGGAAAAGAACTTAGTTCTCAACTGGAAGAAATGCTACTTCATGGCTTGGGAGGGCATTGTTTTAGGTCATAAAGTTTCTATTAATGGTCTTGAGGTTGATCGGGCAAAAATCCAAGTCATTGAAAAGTTGGCACCCCCTACATCTGTTCAAGAAGTGTGTAGTTTTTTGGGCCACACTGGTTTTTATCGTAGATTTATTAAGAATTTCTCTCACATCACTCGACCATTATGCAGTTTGCTTAAGAAGGAAGCCGAATTCAACTTCACAGTTGAATTGTGTTAAAGCCTTCCATACACTAAAGAAGGCTTTAATATTAGCTCCTATTATGTTTATGCCAGTTTGGGGGGAAACGTTTGAGATAATGTGCGATGTTAGTAATTATGTTGTTTGGGCCATATTGGGACAAAGACGTGATAGGATGTTCAGAGCTATATACTATGCAAGCAAAACATTGGATAATGCTCAAAAGAGTTATACTACCATTGAAAAAGGAGTTGTTAGCTGTTGTCTTCGCATGTGACAAGTTTCGGTCATACATTGTGGGTTCCCATGTCAAGGTCTTCACTGATCATGATGTTATTCATCAGCTCTTCACAAAAAAGATGCGAAGCCTAGACTGATAAGATGGATTTTGTTGTTGCAAAAGTTTGATATAGAGATGATACATAAAAAGGGTATAGAGAATGTGGTAGCAGATCACTTGTCTCACCTATCCAATGAAGTAGCTCAGGATCCAAAGAGCATAGTGGAAGTTTTTCTTGATGAACACCTCTTGATTATTAGTTACAATACACCATGGTACGCAGATTTTGTCAATTATAAGGCCACAGGCGCTACTTTACCAGCTTTGTCCCACAACCGCCTCAAGCGCTTCATACATGAAGGCAAGTTCTATCTTTGGGGTGATCCCTTTCTCTACCGGAGGTGCATTGATAATGTGATTCGTTGTTGCATTTTGGAAGTGGAATTTAACAAGGTCCTTCATGACTACCATGCTTCACCCTATAGTAGTCATTACAACCATCAACGTACAGCGAGGTGTGTTCTTGAGAGTGGATTTTATTGGCCAAGTATGCTGAAGGATGCCTATCATTTTGTGAAGACATGCGAAATGTGCCAGAAATAGGGCAACATCTCAAGGAAAAATGAGATACCTCTTACATCTTTTGTGGAAGTCGAATTATTTGATGTATGGGGCATAGACTTCATGGGACCCTTCCCACCATCGGATGGAAAACAATATATACTATTTGCTGTTGATTATGTTTCTAAATGGGCTGAAGTAGTGGCTACATCCAATAATGACACCAAAGTTGTGTTTAAGTTTCTCTCTCGCAACATCTTTTCTTATTTTGGCACATCTAGAACAATTGTGAGTGATGAAGGTACACATTTCTACAATAAAATCTTTGACAACCTTCTTACCAAATATGGAGTGCGACACAAGGTTGCCTTGCCTTATCATCCGTAGACGAATGGGCAAGCTGAAGTGTTTAAGACTCCCATTGCAAAAGACAGTTGGAACAAATCATAGAGATTGGGCTCTGAAATTGGATGATGCATTGTGGGCATACTGGACAACTTTTAAGACTCCCATTGGCATGTCTCCATATCAGTTGTTGTATGAAAATCCTGTCACTTGCCTTGTGAATTAGAACATAGGACCTACTGGGCAATAAAGAAGTTGAATTTTGATGGAAAGGCCTGTGGGGAGAACCGTCTACTTCAACTCGTAGAACATGAGGAGTTCCACCGTGATGTTTTCGAAAATAACACTATCTATAGAGAAAAAGACAAAGAGATGGCATGACAAGCTTATCAGAAGAAGGATTTCGAACCTGGCTAGCAAGTGTTGTTGTTCAATTCTCGACTTCGGTTGTTTCCTGAAAAACTCAAGTCTCGTTGGTCAAGACCCTTCCTTGTTACACAAGTGTTCTTGTATGGCGTAGTGGAGGTTCAAAGCTTGCTAGATGGCCAAAAATTCAAAGTGAACAGTAAGAGATTGAAGATATTTTATGGAAGACCAAAATAGATGGTGGAGCTTGTAGAACTTCAAGACTAAAACGTTGTATCATCGTCGAGCTAACGACTTTAAACACAGTGCTGAGTGGAAGGCAACCCACTATTGATTTCTATTTTGTTGGGTTTATGTCATTTCTATATTTTATTTTATTTTTCTAGGATGCATGTACATATTAAAAATTTGATTTCGTAAGTTCTCAGTATCATAAGGCTTAGGACTTAGTAAAAAAAGGGGGAAAGAAAAAAATTTTCAAGTTTGCTTCTGCCTACCGTGGTCAACAGAATGTCATATTCGGTGTACCACAGTCTACAGAAAGAAAAAAGAAAGCATTCGTGCACCTACCGTTGTCCATAGAATGTTATATTTTGTGTGCCATGGTTACCAGAAGACACCCTTGAGGCACACATGCAATTACTGCGGTCAACTAAAGTGTATATTTCTGCATATTGCGGTAACCAAAATCACTTTTTTTGGAGCATCATGTGTACCGCGGTCCATAGTGCTATACAACTCTCTAGACTATGGTCGGCAAAAATCCAAAGTTTAAAAATTCCACGATTCACGCAATTATCGCAGTCATCAAAGCATGAACCGTGGTAATTACGTCATTTTAAGACAGATTGCGGTCATTTTCTGCGTTTTGTTCCAAAAATTTTTGAGTTTTCTCTGTGACGGTTGGTTTCTCCTATGAATCTAAGTGTGTTCTTTCCTCTCTTAGCACAAATGTAAGTGTTTTTACTTGATTTTCCATTGTTTTCTTGTTTCCATCGCATATTTAGGATTGTTTTAGGATTTAGATTTCATTGTTTATGCTTGAAATTCCTTTTTTTTTTTTCTCAAAGCCTTTCGAATTCTTCTTCATTCATAACATTTTTGAATGATTGCTGAAAATTTTGGAAGGTAAGGACTTGCAAACTCATTGTACATGCTAAATTTCCATTGTTGTTCCCCTCATTTAAATTAGTTAAAGACTGTAATGTTTTTGATAATTGAATTTATTGAGTATTCATGATTCATTTGCAATGCTTCGGCTATTGGTTGTTTTTGATGGACTATCTGCAACATCTGCTATGGTTAGGATTTTAGGACTAGTTTACTATAACACTTTGATTTGTCGATAATTATTTTCAGTAACTAGTCTTCTAATGTTTCGATTATTGTTCAATGTTCATATTCTTTTATATGGATTGAAGTTTTCCTTGAATACTAATTCTATTTTTGTAGGCATCCTCGAAATGAAACACTCTGCATCTAAAGGGAAACAACCAACACCACCTCCACTTCCTATGGATAGGGCACGATTTCGAACTACTACAGCCAAACAAGAGTTCAACTTCATTAGATCTAAGCCATCTCATTCTAGAGCATGGTATCATCTTGACGCAAGAGGAGTGTGATATTGGCATTGATACCGTAATCTGTGCTTGCCATTGGGAACGAATAATTTAGGCACCATCCACGACTGTCATTCCATTGGTGCAAGAATTCTATGCGAATGCAGCTAATAGAAAGGGCACTGCAGTTTGGGTCTACAGGAATTAGGTCCATTTTAGTTCAGCTGCTATCAATGAAGTATATGGTCTCCCGACAGACTCTCCAGATGAGTACTATACTCTACTACTGCGCTTCGATCCGGATGATGTATTGAGGACCCTGTGCATTGACGATGCTTCATGGATTTGTTACAATGACAAGCCCGTCAACCTCGTGAAGACCATGTTTTAGACACCTGCCAAGGTTTGGCTTTATCTTGTTTGTGCTAACCTTCTTTCATGCTTGGCCATTAACAGGGTAATAGTAGAGAGGGCAATGCTGGTATATTGCATTATGAAGGAGCTCCCGATCAATGTAGGGAGTATCATCTCTAGTTCCATTTGGTCTGCCATTGACAAAACCAACATAAAACTACCCCATCCTACCCTCATTAAAGAACTGTGCAGACGAGCTAGGGTAGTCTGGGAGCTGAGTGAACCCCTGCTAAAGATGAAAAATCACATAGTTGTGAAGATGTTCACCTCTACACCTACTAAGAGGTGCGATGCCTCTGCAGAGTCTCCATAGCCCAAGCTGATCCCACCAGCATAGTAGCAGATCATGCTCCTTCTACTGGCGCACCACCTTCTTCTTCGACTACTATTGAGCCATCATCGTCAGCTATATCGCCTTCTAATCCTCACGCTGTTTTGCATTGGCTAGCCCACATCACCCAGTGGTCACATCACATTGATCCGACCATGGCACAAGCTAATCGTCTTCCTACCTGCAACATGCCCTACATGTCTATGACATGTTGTGCGCCTCCAGCCCCTCCAACTCCACTGATTGTTGATGATGAGGATGATGATGATGATGGAGGGGATGGGAACGACTAAATCATAGAAGCTGAAGTCTTTGTAGAGGACTTTTGATTTTTAGTTTGTTTCTCCATTTGCTTTCAACTTTACTTGTGTAGACAGTGTATAATTATTTTTGATGCGTTGACTCTCTCTATCTGTAATAACCCAAAATTTTGTCAAATAATTAAAAATAAATAAGTTTAATGAAATTAAATGAAACAAGTTAAGTAAAATAATTTTGAAGATTTTAAGACATCTTTGGGTGTAAATTGTGGGTTGGCAAATGAAAAATAATATATAGGAGATATAATATAAAATAGACAAATAAGACCTTAATTTGATAATTAAATAAAAATTTTAATTTAGTAGAATTATTTTTGAAATTTAATGAGTTTCTTTCATTTATTAAGAAATAAAAAAATAGAAATAAAGTATATATATAGGTTAATGCGTGTAGGAATAATATGTGTGTTAGCACAATGAATGTTACATATTATAGGAATATGTATGTAGGAAAATTTACATAATTTAATTAAAATGTAGTATGCGTGTATTTATTTAAAATAAATAAAATATTATATAAATATCAATTTATAATTACATAAATTATTATCTGAAAATAAAACATGAAATAAATAAAAATATATGGAAATGAAAAATATAAATTATTTAATTATTGGTATTAAATATATTAAAGAAATAGAAAAATATCCAATAAATACAATATTAAATAACTAGAAAGGAAAAAATAGTAGTAAGACCATAAAATAGAATGATTTGTACAATAAAACCAAGTTTTCATCAATTAGAAAGTGTCTAATTAGCAAATTCGAATAATAACATTATTAGAAAGCAAATTGGTAATTAGAAACGACATCCAATGGTCCAAAACAAATCTGCACAATCCAACGAATGAAATCGAAGCCCAAAACAGCGCTCAGGAGCACCGGATTAGCGTAATCCAATGGCCCAGAATCAATCCATCTGATCTGATGGTTGAATCGTGAACGTAAAGCAATCGAGGAAAATCTAACGGGTCACAACATGGGCTCTGTTTTGTTGATTTCGAATTAAGATCTGCGTACGAAACTCAAGGTTGATTCGACGACCCAGGCAAGTTTTCGCGTGCTGCATTCAAGGATAATCTTCCCAATCCAACGGCCCACGATTAATTTGCTCGATCCGACGGCCCAAACGTGTTTTGTTAATCGCGAACGAGATCCGCGTACTATGCCCGAGGACGATCCAAGTGTCCAGATCAAAGTCGCGTTACGGTGATCGCAAACGTGTGCTGTACTCGAGGACAATCTCACGAGACGAGATCGATTGATCGAGAACCGTTGCTGCACTCGAGGTTCATCCGAGCACCCAGATTCAAAATCGCACGATTTGTGATTTGCTGCTGTGATCGAGAATGATCCGACGGTCCATAATCGAAGCTCCGAAAATAAGACCGATTAAATCAGAAAAAAATCCAAAAAATATGTTTCTAAATTCCAAAAATTATTTCAATGCACTTGCTATTTTTCTATGCTTGGGGGCACGAAATTTTGAATAATTGGCAAGTTTCCTACAAGGAGAACACCAAAAACTTATCATTCTACACTATGTTGAACTGTATATAACAGACCCCTAATGCTTACATTGTGTTCATCCCAAATCAAGAGCATATTAGTCCCTCTTGACTCTTTCTAGCCTTCTTCTTAGCAATCCCCTCAGTTTTTGAGTAATCTTGAACTATTTTTGAGTGTTCTTGAGAGTTTTTGAGTATTTGGAAGCCTTGAAGTAACGAAACTCTGCCGAATTTCAGAGGTGTGCAGAAGAGACGTATTTAAGGCGAAAGTGACTTCTAACTTTTATTTCTTTATTTTAATTTGAATAAGTCTTGCATGTGTGATGATGTTTTGAAGTTGAATGATTGAATATATGTTTTAGATATGCATGCTTTATTTATTTGATACATGTTATTCATGTTTAGAAATCAAGAATAATGATGCATGATATGCTTGAAATGTGCCATGAATAAATATTTGATGATTCATATTATGTACATGTTGCACCAATGGTTTAATATGATATTGTGTGTTTTATCACTAAAGCCATGTTTGTTACATGGGATAGGAATAGGATAGGACAAAAAATTGTCCTAATCCGGTGTTTGGGACTACATAGGATTGGACAGAAAATTGTCCGGGCCGACTTATTTATCCTATGTTGGTGGGATAACTCACCCCACCATTTTTAGTGGGATTGAGTTATCTTATCCAAAAAAAAAAATTGACTTATTTTTTTTTTAAAATATTTTTAAAAATTTTTATATCCCATCCTATCTCATCCTATCCTATCCCATCCTGTGCACCAAACGAGCCCTTAAGAAAAGATTAAATAATGATTCAATCCACGTACTGGCGTGATAATGGACTACATAGTGTCATCGTGTGTGTTCCACCCCTGATCCGGCTTGCCGGCTTACCTTTGATGATTTTGAACTGGGTTTCCAAGAGTGATCCCACTTCATAGATATGGGGTTTGAGTTTCCAAGAGTGATTCTTTCTCCCAACGATGTGGAACGTAGAGATTAAACTCTTTCGGTCCAAATGTCAACTATCAACAAGAAATTTGTTTGAATCGCCTAATGTACAAAAGTGTTTGATATGCTTGGTTTGTTTGAATTGAAATAATGATTTAGATGTTTAGAAAGATCTACTGGGCTATGTGCT
>JAJIYU010000626.1:0-47405 GCA_030144865.1 Tinospora cordifolia
ATTAATAAAGATTTTAACCACGTACCGGCGCGGGGACGAATGTCTTCGTGTGTGTTCCATACAGAATTAGAACTGGTTGTCATTATTGACACCAGAAAGAACTGGTTTCAGTAATGATCCCAGAAAAGGGTTTGAGTTTCAGAATTGATCTCTCTCCCAAGATCTGGAACACAGAGGTTAACCCCTTTTGGTCTAATTGACAACTATTAATAAATAAATGTTTGAAACGCCTAATGGATGATAAGTGTTTGCATGTTTAGTGTTTAGTTTAAATAATGCTATGGATGTATTGTGTATGATCCACTGGGCTCTTGAGCTCACCCAATCATTTTTTTTCAGAAAATTATTAAAGACGATGCCTCTGCAGATTAATGTAAATGAATGACAATGTACAGGAGAGTAGAAAATGATGTGTATTGTAAGGTTTGATTATGTCAAATATATTTGTATTTTCAAAAGAATGTTTATGGAGCCCACAAAATTATTCATAACTCTGATAATGAAGTAATGTTTTCAGATTTATTGTCTTTAAATTTTATCTCTTGGATATGAACTGTTAAAACTAACAGATAAATGAAGAAAAGAAAAAGTAATATCCCCAGTTCTCAGATAGAAAGCATGACTGACTGCACTCAGAAGAAATAACGTCTCAAGCCACGAGACCACCACGTCACCTATGACGTATGTGATAGAGAAAGAACGGGAGCTGGGGGTGTTACAGCCAAGCGTCATGTCGGGACCCAGCACTGAAACTCACACTCCCCTTCAACTACTCTACCATGCATGCAGGATAAATCACATAAATCCTCGGACTTCAGAGACTGAGATCATCACTAACCATTTTCCTCAATCCATAAAATCGGTGTCCATCCTTACCACTAGACTTGGTGGAGTAAAATATAAAAATCATTTCCTACGACTGTTCAACTTACGGTAAATTATAACAAAACACATCGCCAGATTTTCACAGAAATATTCATAATAAATCAAGATACTGCAGTAGAATCAACTATCAAAATACATAGCCAATGTTGTACTGTTCAGATATATCAGAAAAATATACATTTCCTTTGCAGCGAAAACAATTCTTCAAAGGCTTATAAAAAATCTACATTTTGAAACAAATACAGTGTTTCAAAATTTATATCACAAATTATATACAACAAAATAGGCCACATGCCTCAATTTTCTTCATTAATACAAAAATGGTAAAATAGTTCAAAATCAAAAGAAACTCAAAGTCCTTTGGTAACCTCCCAATGAGGCTACCCTACAACATCCATACACTAGTCAATTAGTGTACTCCACCTCTGTGAGTACATGAAAAAGAGAGTGAAGTGAGCTCGAGAGCCTAGTGGATCATCCTTACACATCACTAGCATTATATAAACCAAAATCCAAAACATGCACACACTTTTATTACATTAATCGTTTCAAACAGTCATTTGTTTTGTTGTACTCTAAGGTTGAAAAACTATATTTTCAGTGTTCCTCAGCGTCCAGAAATCGATCGTGGTTGGTAACGCCTTAAGCTATGCTTTCACGACCCTGGCACACATCCAAGAATAGGTGCAATGGTGTATAGTTATTGCTTGCTAACCCGTTCGAAAAACTATCAGCGGTCGCAGGTGGCTCAGTTGGAACACCAACGATGGGATCTGAAACTGTCACGCAGCTACTATGGTCGCATCCACGAATAGTTAATAGATGCCACCATCACCTTGGTACGTGAAATTTTAAGTCTTAATTAATCTTCCTTTAGTTTCAATCATTTTCATTCCATGCCACATCATCATGCAAGATATCTAAATCATGTAGCAATGAATATAAATACCTTCCCTCACCAATCGTGCATAGTACTCATTCAACTAATTTAATACCCGAAATTCGAGTAAAAAAACTTTTAAATTTACTGTTCAAAAATATAGTACTATAGCATATGTACGGTAGTGTGTACTATTTTATCGACAGACAAAATAACTTTTAGAGATTACTGTAGCTACAGTAATGGGTACTGTAGCTACAGTAATGCACTATTTACTACTGTGCATTTTCGTCGTTTTGTGCCAAAAAAATCTATATAAACCCTTCTCCCCCATTTTGAAAATTCATTCGAGTAAGAAAGAAATAATTTTATTGCTTACTCTATGATTTGTGAATGACATAAATATGTGAATTCTAGAATAACATGAATTAATGTCCATGTTTGGTGTTTACAATGCTTTATAACATGACATGATTATTGTTTCATGAATGTTCCTACAATATGATCAACATGATTACATTACCGTATAATGATGATTTATACATGATGAGATGATAAATATGCTTATAATGAAATACTTGTTGATACACAAGCAAAGATAAATTAAGAGTTGAACCACGTACTATCACAGTGGTCCATGGGGGTATTGTGGGTGTTCTCGCGATAAAGAACGATTGGTTTGCCCATAGTTCCCGATGATAGAATAATGGGTGTGACCCTAGTTCTTTGGTGATGGAGCGATGGGTATGACCCTAGTTCCCGGGATTGGGAATTGGTGTGCCCCTATACCATTGGAATCTGGCATATAGTATAGTTTCCTCATCTCTTCTGATATGATGAGAAAACACCAGGGTTAGACCCTTCAGTCCATGTAACACCCCAATTTTCAATCGAACCTTCGTTCACGTGTGGATCGTCGTCCGATGATAAATTGGAATGCTATTTAGTTCTTTCTGAGTTTCACAAAATAAACTAATTTTCAAAATAAAATTGAATCAGAAATACAAATAAAAACATTCAGCAGAATAAAATTTCGATCAAAAGCTTCGTCGAGCCTTAGTATTATAGTCAAAAGAGTTTTCATTTGTACATTGACAAAACATTCGGTTACATATCGTTAGCAAAACAAAAGGACGCAATAGCACATTGACTAGGCTTACATATTATAACAAAACAGAAAGTATTACCCAGCTACTTTGAAAACAAAACAAAACTAATGGAAATGACGTTCGGTCAAACCTCGTCTCAGTGGGTACCTGTAAAATAGATATTGGGTGAGCTCGAAAGCCTAGTGGATCATCTCTACACATCACAAGCATTATACAAACCAAAATCCAAAACATTCAAACACTTGCACATATTATGCGTTTCAAGCAATTATTTGTTTCAGTTGTGGTCTGCGATCGGAAGAGGGTTGAGATGTTTCTCGGTATCCCCTGTGATCTCGTCTAATCATAGAGAGTCTCGAGAAACTATCTAAAATCAGTCAAGTCCTTAGCGTCACAGCGTAAGAGAGGGTACTTCCTGCAGCCTCGTACTAACTCCCAAAGACTACTAGCTGAATTCAACAACTATGATTGGGAACACCTACGATCCGCCTTATGGCACGTCGGTCTCAAACGGTGACACATAGGAGATATCACCTCAACCCAGCTCGGGCTCGTCGATCGCACCGATACGTGGTTTCTTAATGATCCTTTAATCTTATTTTAGTTTGTGACAGAAAACATTATAATCTAGCACATACAATACATTTATCATGAAATATGAAGCTTCAACTTAAGGAAATAAATGAAGAAATCCTTAGCAATGCACATAAAGAAATTTATATAACATACCATTCATTCATAGCATACACAAAAGAATTGAGTTCGAGTCATTTCATAATATGAATTTATTTAAACTACCAAATCAATGTTTTGAATTTTAAATTCGCATAATACAAATGAGAGAGAGAATCATGCCCACCTGAATTCTTGGGCGATTTCTTACCCCTTCGTCGCTAGCGATCGTCCTAGAGATTTTTATCTGCAAAATAATTGTAGCATAACGCAAATGAGAAAGAGAATCATGCCTACCTGAATTCTTGGGCGATTTCTTACCCCTTCGTAACTAGCGATCGTCCTAGAGATTTTTATCTGCAAAATAATTGTAGCGTAACGATTTCTCAATCAATATTTCTATTAATTTCTCTACTACTAATTTTCATGAGGAATTAGACATATTTTAGGGATCTTTTTGTATCATTGTTAAATTAAATATGCTTTAATTTTTCCTTCTTTTTATTATAGTCAAATTATTCGTGGAATAATTACGAACAAAATAAGACTTTTGTTCGTTAAACCTTTAGTCTTATTAGGAGTTGACGATCTTTCATTTTCCATTATTACTTAAAATTTTCTACTAAATTTATTTATAGCACTAGTTTAAGTGATTATTTATTTGTTATCTTATTTGAATGATTTAATATTGTATAAATGCCTTCAAATTCTTTTTTAATTCCTTGATTTAAACTTTGGATTATTGGAGATGCATTCATTAATTAATTTTGTTTATTTTTTCAATCTTAGCATTTTATAATTCCTAATTCTAAGTAATGTTTATTAATATATATGAATTCTCTATATTGTCTGGTGGTATTATTTAATCTACATTAATAAATCCTTTATACTTAGATTACCAACTAAACATGTTTAAATTGAATAATCTAAATTCATTAAATCTCTTACCTCTTAACTTGATCAACAACTAATTGATGAAGAAGTTGCCACCACGGAATCGTTTTCTTCTCTTCTCCATCCAGCAAAGTTCCCAGCTGCAACTCCAACTCTTCTCCTCCTTCAATCTTGTAACCACCGAATTTCAGTCACTCCTAACTGTCCGAGGCATCAGTTCAATCAAACTTAGCATTATCCCAATTCTTGAATTCACCATGATCAACCATTCCATTACTTTGCCATCTGTGACTCAACAGAAATCAGAAATTGATCCAACTACCAATTCACCATGAATCCAATCCATTAAACCAGAAAATTGTTCTGTTTCTTCATGATTCATTTCCAGATAGCATGCATTATGATTTAGAGGAGAAATTTAAAATCCAAAGTCTCACATTACCTCTTCTGTTCTTCTTCTCCACGAAATTGTTGTCGTTCAATTTCGCTCCCCCGGAAATCAGCAGCTTATTGCGTGTGTTCAGCTACTCCGGCCTCCGTTCTCTCCCCTGTTTTTAGTTGCAGCAACAGAGCTTCACTCCTCCAATGCCAAAGCTCACCGGTCTCCCCTGTTTTCGCTTACAACAGCCCAGCCTCTTGCTTCCAACACCGAAGCTCCCTGCCAATCCCCTTCTTCCAGTCTTCTTCTTCTTCTTCTTCTTTAATTGTTGCAGCTGTTTTCCCTTTCCTCTTCAATGTTAAAGCTGCTCCTTCTTCTTCTTAAATCTTCTGCAACTCCCTTTTGTGACTAACGATCAACGTACGTCTTCAGTTTCCAGCACTCTTTACTCTGCCCAGCACCCCTATTTATAGACATGGTGAGCTTTCTCGAAGCAAACGATTCACCGCCCGAACACTCTCGACCGATAATCTTCGAAGACCCCCGAAATTTCCTGTTCCTCCCTGAAATCTCTTGACCGCCAAAACAAACCATCACTTCGTTTAATTTTTCTCCTTGGTCTTTATTTTATATACGTTTTTCTTGTCTTCTTTTTTTTTTCAGTCATTATATTCATTTCATTATCTATATACATTTATATTTGTGATTGTATTGTTATTATTATTATTATTTTAATTTATTTCTTTTGCATTTCATGATCAACACCCACCTAATTTAAATTTCTTTGAATTATTTAATTAATTAAATTTTTTCCTTTTCCAAATGTATTTTATCTCTTTATTCTTAACATAAATTACCTAATTTCTCAAAAAATAATTTTTTTCATTTATTTAAAATTTTTTTTTTCTTTTGTACAAAGCCTACAAAATTCGGGGTTGTTACAGTCTAATTAACGATTGTTGATAACTGAATGTTTGAAATGTCTAATGAATGATAAGTGTTTGCATGTTTAGTATTTGATTTAAATAATGCTATTAATGTATTGTGTATGTTCCACTGGGCTCTTGAGCTCATCCCACTCACTCTTTTTTAGGTGACTATTGAAGAAGTTGCTTCTAGCAAATGTGGATCAGTGGTAGTATGTCTCATAGTATGAGGATATTAGAAAATGAACTTTATTTGTTATTTTCAATTGTAGGGCATGTGACCTACCATATTTAATCCTGTCAGATGTTGATCATTAGGCCAGACAGTATTTGTCTTATCAAAAGTTGGCTATGGAGCGCACAAATTGTTCGTAAATCTGATCATAAATTAATATCTTTTAGTTATTGTGTGATCCCAAGGTTATTGCTACTTTGTTTTGAAGCGAATATATTTATACTATACTTTGTATTTTGAGATATGATCTGGTGCAACTAACAGATATTATAGATGATGTAAAGAAAAAGTAATATCCCCAGTTCTCGGATAGAAAGCAGGAGTGACTGCACACGAGGGTAATGACGTCTCAAGCTATGAGACAACCACGTCACCTATGACGTATGTGACAGATTTAGGAGCTTGGGTGTTACACCCCCCAGTCACACCACAGACTCTTGACTCACAAGGTACTGTCCCCTTCCCTCGGGATTTTCTTTCGCCTCCGCAGAGATTTGAACCTGGGACCTAGCGCTTAAGTACCCAGATTTCATGAATCCTGCTACCATTGAACCATTGAATGCGAGATTCGTGAAATCTGGGTACTTAAGCCCCAGGTCCCAGGTTCGAATCTCTGCAGAGGCAAAAGAAAACCCCATGGGTAGGGATAATACCTTATGAGTCAAGAGTCCGCGGTGTGTTCAGGGGGTGTGTGACAATAAAAAGGTGTCTTTTTTATAACACACCAACACACCGGACACACCGGGACACATTGGGTGACAATGGTAGCGGAATTCGTGAAATCTACATACTTATCCCCAAGTTGTAGGTTCAAATTTTCGCGGAGGCAAAATAAAACTCTAAGGAGACGGGGCAATACCTTATGAGTCAAGAGTTCGTGGTGTGTCTGGGAGGTGTGTGACAAGAAAAGGTATCATTTTTTGTAACACACCGATACACCGAGACACATCGGGTGACTCAAGGTACTATCCCCTCCCCTTGGGGTTTTCTCGCCTCTGTGGAGATTCAAACCAACGATCTGAGGCATAAGTACCTTGATTTCACGAAATCCACTACCATTGATTAAGGTGGGTCCCATTGCATTAATAACATGATGACCATCTTCTTTATCTCCTTATCCCATGAGTCATCAACTTTATCTTTTTATTATTTAATTATTTATTTTTTCCAACAAATTACCCTTATCCAACTCATCTAGATAATCTCTATTATTATAATTGTTGTTGTTGGTATTTTAGATTTATATATATATATATATATATATATATATGTATGTATGTATGTATGTATGTATGTATGTATATTTTTATATATGTATGCAAGAATTAATGTATTGTATTAATTTATCTCATCATATTATATTATTTTATTTTAATTCTCACGTTAATTAATTTTATTTCCAGAAATCACGATTTTTTTTATTTAATTCACACATTAAATTATGCAATACCCATAAAATTATGTATTTTCATTGATAATTCACTAATTAATACATGAAAATATAAGTCAAGCCCATCGACTCAATGTTCAAAAACATAGGTCGTTACAACCATCTTTAAGCAAGCATGGGAGATTTTTGGTCGTACCTTTAAAAGTATGGATAAAGTGAAGAGAGTTCATTTTCAAAGTCTGAGAGGCGAGTTTGAAGCATTGTACATAAAAGAATCTAAATCATTTTTTAGATTATAGTGCAAGAGTATTAATAATTGTAAATGAGATGAAGAAGTATAGTGTAACACCCCAGAATTTTATAAGCGCACTACGTCGCGAGTCAAAAAAAATTCTATTTAAATGGAATAAAATTTATTACACATCAGTAAATTATTTTTAGAACTCAAATTTAAATGATAGTGTTCTAAACCATTAGTTCTAATCTAAATGAAATTTATTTAGAAATGAATAAATCATATAAACTTGAAAATTAATTATGAGAGTTTTAAATGTTAGATTAAAAGTTTAAATTGGTTGAATCATCATTTTTATAAAATATAAGCTTAGAAGCGTTTTAAACTAAATTTGGAAAATACTGAAGACTTGGAAAATAAATAGAAATAACCCTGAATTAAATAAGATTAATATCTAGACTTTATAATCATTTAAAAATTTTTTAGGCTTAAAAAATATCTTGGATTAGATTGAATATAAATTAGGAACTTAAAAAATTTTATTGATTGTTAAATTTCAGATTTGACAATTTTATTGTATCGGATTACTCAAAGAAAAGCAAAGAGCCTCGACGACCGACGAAATCAGGTGGGCGTGATTTTCTTGTTCATACGTATTATATAGATTTAAAATTCAAAGCATTTCTTGAATAATTCTAGGTTATTAGAATTTTATTAGGAAATTGATTGAAATTATTTGGTTTACTTGAATGATGTGTGATGAATGACAAATTATTTTAATTTACGCATAATCAATTAATGACATGCTTGAATACAAAATCTCGCATTTATACTTATTTATTTATTTGTAGCATGCATGAATAGAAAAATATGCATTTAGATTTCATTCTTTACTCATAAGCTTTATCATTTTAATTTGCATGCATAGTTTAATTTTTTGTCTACTGGATTGTGAAATGCTTGGTGTGATTGAATTTGTGTGTGAAACTAAAAATAAGATGAAGGATTATTAAGAATCTACGTACCGGTGTGATCGACGAGCTTGAAGCGGATCGAGGTGGTATCTCCTATATGTCATCGCTTGAGATCGCCGAGCTACAAGGCAAATCGTAAGTATTCCCAACCTGGAGCTGCCTGCGACAGCTCAAAGTCTTTGGGAGACGGTACGAACCACAGTGAGTATTGATGATATAACTGATTTTACATGGTACTTGAGACGAGGTCATGAGAAATATTGAGAGGCATCTCAATCCTCTTCCGGTCTTAGATTTTGACCAAAACCAAATGGATGTTTAAAACACCTAATGTTTGAAAGTGTTTATAATGTTTTGGATTGGGTCTGTATAATGCGTGTGATGTGTAAGAATGATCTACTCGACTTTCGAGCTCACTCCCATTTTATTTTTCAGGAACACTTAGATGTAGCGCACAACAGTCTACGTTAAAAGACTCTCACTAGTGATTGATAATCTCATAGGGAGACTATTTGGGATAGGAGACTTTGGAGGTCGTATTTTGTTCATTTATACTGAAACAATTTTCATGTATTTCTTTTGGTTTTAAATTCAGTCGATCAGATTATTAAACAATATTATATATTTAACATTTTCTGTTTTAGTATGAGTCTTAAAGTGATCCCGCTGTGTGATTTATGATTTGTGACCTCTGATTTAAGTTTATCTTACTTAAATGTGGAAATCCAGTGAAGGTAATGAGGAATTATTTTGATCTTTTGTTTTGTACAAAATATACTTTGAGATATTTTCCTTAAAACTACTACTTGACTGAAATAAAAATTAAAGAAAAAGATTTTAA
Source organism: Tinospora cordifolia (assembly GCA_030144865.1). Classification (NCBI taxonomy): domain Eukaryota; kingdom Viridiplantae; phylum Streptophyta; class Magnoliopsida; order Ranunculales; family Menispermaceae; genus Tinospora; species Tinospora cordifolia. The sequence goes on from JAJIYU010000626.1 coordinate 9,421, forward strand.
CAGAGGAAGAATTTTGAGTAGCATCTAGATTTTCAACGGGCTACGATCCACACGTGAGATAACACGTGTCAGGAGGTCTGGTTGAAAATTGGGTTGTTACATATGGAAAAACCATGATTAACATCATGGTGATTGAAAAGATCCTTAGGTCTTTGATAAAGAAGTTTAATCACATCGTTATAGCTATTGAAGAATCCAGAGACTTGGAAGCTATGACGCTTGATGAACTTATGGGTTCCTTGCAAGGCCATGAATAAAAAATGTTGAAGAAGAAGAAAGAGCCAGTGGAACAGGTCTTGTAAACAGAACTTTCATTGAAAAAAGTGAAAGCAATAGTGAGTAGAACCAAAAATAAAAAGGGCATAGATTTAAAAATGGTCGCAATCGAGGTCGAGGTCAAAGAAGAGGTAAAGGTGGAGAAAAGTTTTTCAACAAAGAAGACAATAACTATGTTCATAGCTCTTCAAGGGAACGTGGAAGACAAAATAATTACAAACAAAGACAACACGACAACTTTCAAGTTCAATGTTATAATCATAAAAAAATATGGTCATTATTCTTGGAAATGTCATAACAAACCTGTTGAGGAGAAGTCGAATTACACTTCGAATGATAGCAAAGCTGTGGATTGACTTTACTTTTGGCACTTAAAGGAGATGTAGATGAACAAAACAATACACGGTACTTAGAAATTGGTGCAAGTAACCATATGTGTGGCAACAACTCGATGTTCGTGGAATTTAATGACATGGTGACCGGTAATGTTACCTGTGGTGATTCATTCAAAATCCTTGTTCGAGGGAAAGGTAACATTTTGATTCAATTAGAGTCTAGAAAACGTCATTTCATTTATGATGTTTATTATGTGTCAGGTATGACTAATAACATCTTGAGTTTGAGACAACTCTTAGAGAAAGGTTATAATGTTGCTATCAAAGATTATAGTCTTTCTTTAAGAGATCAATATGACAATTTAATTGCTAAAGTTCCTATTTCCAAAAATCAAATGTTCTAATTAAATGTTTAGAATGACGTGGTTAAGTGCTTGAAAACTTGCTATAGAGATTTATCTTGGATATGACACTTAAGACTTGGGCATTTATACTTTGGTGTGCTTAAGTTATTGGCCAAAAAGCACATGGTGAAAGGTTTGCCATTGTTTGATTATCCCGATCAGTTGTGGGAAGGGTGTTTATTTGAAAAGCAATCCAGAAAGAACTTTCCTAAAGAAAGTACAATAAGTGCCCAAAAACCATTAGAGCTTGTTCATACTGATCTATATGTAACACCCAAATTTTCGACCGGACCTCCGTTCACGTGTGGATCGTCGCCCGATGAAAAACGAGATGCTACTAAAAATTTCGTTCTGTCAAAATCTCTTTCTTCAAAATCAAGTTCATAATAATTTGTTTTCAAGTCAAAGTTTGTGTATATTTTCTCATACAAAACCAAAGAATTAAAATAAGTTCTCGAAACATTCACCAGATTCCTTAATACAAGTCATTCATAATGCAGCGGAAAAACTTAAAACTATTCATTCAAACCAAATCGTTAAACACGTAAAGCCTTTTAAAGATAAACAACCAAAGTTAAAATCAACGCAATTACATTAAAACAGTTTAGTAAAATACATAAAACTTGACCTTCAAGTCACATATCCCGGACGACCTCCCGTGAGGCGTCCAATCATAGTGCTAGTCTTCTGACATAGGCTACAATACTCTAAGTCCAAGTGTACCTAAAAAATAGAAATGGGAGTGAGCTCGAAAGCCCAGTGGATCGATTCTACACATCACATGCATTATATAGACTCAATCCAAAACATTACAAACACTTTCAATTATTAGGCGTTTCAAACATTCATTTGTGTTAGTTATAATGTAAGACCCGAAGAGGGTTGAGATGCCTCTCGGTAATTTCCTGTGATCCAATCAAATCTCAAAGGTTTCCAATAACCGTCTAAAATCAATCGACACTTACATCACAGCCTAAGAGAGTGTACTTATTATGAATCTTACCGTCTCCCTAAAGACTTCGAGCTGTCACAGTCAGCTTCGGGTGGGAATACCTACGATCCGCCTTATAGCTCGACAATCTCAAGCGATGACATATAGTAGATGTCACTTCGATCCGCTTCAGGCTCGTCAATCATACCGGTACGTGGATTCTTAATAAATTATCGTCTTATTTTAGTTTTACAACCAATCTCAAACATATCAGACATCATACGATACACTAGAGAATATAATTCAAACTATGCTTGTAAGTCAACATGATAATGCGCATGAATAACCAATGGCATTCAAATGCATGTCTTCATATTCATGCATGTTATAATTAAGTAAATCTAAGTGCAATTCGTTATATTCATCATGGCATGAAATGATTATGCATGAGTCTAAATGAATCATCATAAGTCACACATCATCCACATAGACCAAACAATTTCAATCGATTTCCTAATAAAATTATAATAACCTAGAACTATTCACACAAATGCTTTGAATCTTAAATCCATATACTACAAATGAGCAAGGAAGTCACGCCCACTTGGTTTCGCCAATTTTTGAGGCTCCTTGCTTTTCTTCGAGATCCTCGATATGCTAATATACACATATAATCTGAAATTTAACACTTAATATAATTACTCTTAAGCTTAATTAATTCTTAAAGTAAATTATGAACTTCAAGCATTACTTCCAAGTAATTCAGGGTTATTCTAAAATTCTAAAATATTATATATATTCTAGTCAAAACAGTTTCTAAGTCTTCTAAATTTCCTTAATTTGAAATTACGATTTTAATAATTTACTTACAAGCTTTTATCATATAATCGAAGTTCGAATAAATTAGTCGTTGTAATATAAATAATTTATTAACATCATGATTACTTTAATTACGAACAAAATAAGACTTCTAATTATTATAAGCTTAGTTTCAAGGCCTTAGATTTTATTATTTCCTTATAAAGATGTTTTACTCCTAAAGTTTATTTTTCATTTTTCCAACTCATTTAAATTATTAAATCTTGGACTTTTATTATTAAGCAGAACTATTAATATGTTGGAAAACTATTTTTTTCAATTCTAATTTAAAAGGTCAATTAATCTAATTTTATTAATTTAACTTATCCTCATGTTCAAAAATCAATAAATAATCTAATATTAAATTTATTTAATTTAAATTATTAAATAAATTTTCTAAATTTCTATTGAAATTGCTTTAATTAATTACTATTTACATCTAGTTTCTAATTTTTTATTCCTTTTTGTTTTCGAAATTCATTAACATAATTTCCTACTATCTAAATATTTAAATTAAATTTATGTTAGTGTTTTCGGTTCTAATACATTTTATTCAAGATTACAAGATTTAAATGACTAAATAAATAAATACATAAATAACAAACGATTTAAAATAAAATCTCAATTGGAGTTCACGTTCGTGTCTCACTTAACTTTGATGACGCTTCACTCACTCAACCAAAACCAGGTTCTTTTGGCTTGGACATACCAGCTGTGAATTCGGAAAACATACACACTATTCAAGCTTCAATCTTCTTTTCCATAGTAATTCACGGTCATCAGTAACTCAAACTGAATCCTCACATCAAAAGTCAACCAACCACCATGCATACCGCATCTCATCTTCTGCACTGCTGCCTCTTCTTCCTCGTTATTCGGCTGCAACAGCAGCAGCTGCTGTAACAGCAGTAGTAACAACCCCTGTTCTACCTTCCTCTGCCCATGCAACAACCATTAACTCGTTATGCCGCCCCTGTTTTCCAGTTCTTCTTCCCTGCATGATTCCCTCTTCGTTCGGCAGTAGTGACAGCAACCGTAGCTTGAGCAATCTCCCTTTTTTCCGTGGTTCGCAGCAGCTCTGTTTTTTCTTCAATAGAGTATAATCATTGGCCATTGTCCGTTCGACCAGTAACTCTTCACTAGCTTTACCACTTGTTGCCTTCTCTGCTTGTAACTCCCGGCCACCAGCATGACAACCAGAGAATTCTGGTTTCTGTGCATAATTTTTCAGCAACCACCCAGAGCAGACTCTGTTCTTCCTTCTCGGTTCCCCTTTTTTAAAGCAGCAGTAGCTGCAACCCAGCAAGGCTGGTTTTTTTTGTTTCCTTCAAAATTTGCAGCTCCCTTTCTTCATTCCTCAGCCAGCAACGTGAGCAGCAACAGCTATCATAAAGCAGAGCATTACTCTGGTTCTTCTTCTTCCCTCTGTTTATGCAATGGCATTCCAGCCCAACCCCTTCTTCATTCGATCCGGCCATCACCCACCATTTAGAATCCGAACCAGAATTTCAGACTTCCTCGTCATCCAACCTAAAGCACTCTGCATGCTGTCTCTTCACAAGATTCTTTCTCTCCATTTCCTGTCCAACAAGCACCGAAAACTCCTCAATGCCCATCTCCCTTCCCCGGATCGTGGAGCGTCATCGCCATGCTTGTGCCGTTAGGTAGCAAAATTTTGAACTTGTAAACCTTCTCTTCCCTGTTTTCCAACTGTCAGTCGAACCAGAAAGTTGGAAAATTTGCAACTGAATCCCAAACTAGAAGAGAAGAAATCAAAAGCAGTTCATACCCTTTCTTTGTTGTTCCAACCGTAATCCCCAAAATCAGACATTCATAACTTCCAGCTTCCACGATTCAATCCTTCATCATGCTCTGTCTTCACCATCGGTCGAACAACAAAATCGAACTCTCTTCGTCTCTGTTTCAACTACCGGAGCAATATTGTGAACAAACATTCCTGGTCTTCATCTACTTCTTCGTTCATCCCTTATCAGTCCACCCACCGAATTCAAATCCACGTTCCAGCCACGTTTCAGCTCTTCCATCGTCCCCTGCTTCTGTTTCAGTCTTCTTCTTCTTCTTCAGCTTCTCCTTCTTCAGCTTCTCCTTCTTCTTCGACTTCTGCAACTCAACGTTTAGCTGCAGCAGTTCTCTCCTCTCCTTCTTCGGTCAGCTCATCTATTTAATACAAGAACCTACCCCGATACTTCGATCATTATCGCCCGAATTCGAATCAACCCTGAAATTTCCAGATTTTTGGATTGCTCGGCTGAAATCCAGAATTCCTGGATTTCGAATTTCTTTCTTCTCTTTTTTTTATTTTTTATTTTTATTTTTTTATAATCCTAGTTTATTAATCCTTTTAGTTGTTTAAAACTTTAGTGTAAGCCAATATTTATTTAAAACTTTAGGATGTAACTAATTGTTAATCATATCCAGAGATTTGATCCTTTTTCAACATCAATTATTCCAATTTCTCAATTACTAACCTTTACAACTCAATACAGTTTCCCAATGCTTAATTTTATCAACATTTCTTTTGTTTATTTATTTATCCTCCTTTTTATTATTCTCATTATTATTTTTCCCCAGCCAGTTCAAACTAATATCAGATATAAGTTTAATTTTTTTCCTTGCTTTATCCATATTCACATATTATTATTATTATTATTATTATTTTAATGAATTCCTAATTAGAACTTTTAATCTTTTGTCACTAATTTATATTTCCAAAAATTTGATTAATATTATTATTACTCGTGCACCCATGTTGTTACACTATATGGCTCAATTAATCGAAGTTCTTTTGGTAAGAATAATTATTTTATATTATTTATTGATGATTATAGTCGCAAGATTTTCATTTATTTTGTTATGGAGAAGTCACAAGATTTTGAGGTTTTCAAGAAATTCAAAGTACTTGTAGAAAAGAAAGTGGTTACTATATCAACTCCTTGCAATCTGACAGAGAAAGCAAATTTATATCAAATGCATTCAATGAATTATGTAAATCTTATGGAATTCGATGCCCCATAACAGCTCCATACTCTCCTCAACAAAATGGTATTGCTGAACAGAATAAAAGATCTATTCTTAACATGGCTAGAAGTATGTTGAAAAGCAAGAAAATGCCAAAAGAATTTTGGGCAGAAGCTGTTGAATGTGCAGTTTATTTATCAAATCATGTCCAACAAAAAGTGTGTGGAACCAGACACCACAACAAGCATGGAGTCGACAGAAGCCTAACTTGTCTCATTTAAGCGTATTTGGCAGTATTACTTATGCCCATGTACCTAATTAGCATCATTCCAAGCTTGATGACAAGAGTAAGAAATACATTTTTATTAGCTATGACTTTAACTCGAAAGCGTACAAGGTCTACAAACTAAGCACTAAGAAGGTCCTAATTAGCCACGATGTTGATTTCAATGAAGAAGCATCATGGGGTTAGCCTACTTAAAGTAAAGATTTTAATTTTCTTCCATTTTGTGAAGGTGTAGAAGAGGAAATTGTTTAAAGGGTTGCCACTCCACCACCAACTCCTACTCCTACACCTGGAGAGACATCACCAGAAGCAAGCTCCACTAAAGGACCACGATATATGAGGTCTTTGTGTAACATCTATGAAGAAACATGTGAATTAACTCTTTGTTGTCTTCTTGTTGATTGTGAACCTATAGGTTTTGAAGAAGCAGTGCAAGACATAAAATGGGTGCATGCCATGGATGAAGAAATTGAGGCCATTAAGGAAAACGATACATGGAAACTTGCAACTGCAAGTCACAAAGCAATTGGTGTCAAATGGGTATACAAGGCGAAAAAAAAATGTTAGCAGTCAAGTTGTTAGATACAAAGCTCGACTAGTGGCAAAGGGGTATATTCAACAACACGAGATCGACTATGATGAAGTCTTTGCTCCTATTGTTTGAATGGAAACTATTAGACTTCTTATTTTTTTAGTTGTTCATAAGAAATGAAAGATCTTTCAAATGGATGCCAAATCTGCTTTTTTGAATGAGTTTTTTGAAGAAGAGATTTATGTGCAACAACCTTTAGTATACGTTTTGAAAAGATATGAACATAAGGTCCTGAAGTTGAAGAAAGCTTTATATGGCTTGAAGCAAGCACTGAGGGCATAGAATACAATAATCGATTTGTATTTTCAAAGGAATGGCTACATCAAATGTTCTTATGAACATGCACTTTATGTCAAACAACTTAACAATGATGCTTTGTTTGTTTGCTTGTATGTGTATGACTTGATATTTACAAGTAACAATGTTAGCATGTTTGAAGATTTTAAACAGGCAATGACACGTGAGTTCGAGATGATTGATTTAGTTGTCATAACATATTACCTTGGCATTGAGGTACATCAAATGAATAATGAAATTTTTATTTCCCAATCTAGATATGCTGCAAATGTACTTCGCAAATTCAACATGAGTGATTGCAAATCCGTTAGTACTCCTATAAAATATGGGTAAAAGTTATCAAAGCATGACTCAGGATCAGATGTGGACTCAAATAAGTTCTGAAGCCTAGTAAGAAGTTTGCACTACTTGACTTGTACAAGACTGGACCATCTTTATGCTGTTAGGTTGTCTTAGTCATTACACAGAAGCTCTTACCATGTCTCATTTCAAAGCTGCCAAACATATTCTACGATATCCAAAGGTTCACTAGATTATGAAATTTATTATTCATCTTCTAAACATTTTAAGCTAGTGGGATACAGTGATAGTGATTGGTCCGGTAATTTAGATGATAAAAAAAGTACAAGTTGCTTTGTTTTCTTTTTTGGAAATAGTGTTTTTACATGAAGCCCCAAGAAGCAATCAATTGTGATACTCTCAACATGTGAAGCGGAGTATGTTGCTGCCACTTCTTGTGCTTATCATGTACTTTGGCTTTGAAATTTGTTACAGGCTCTTGGATAGATGCAAACATAGCTTATTGAGATTTTTTCTGATAATAAGTATGTTGTCGCCTTATCAAAGAATCCAGTCTATCGTGATCGCACAAAGCATATTGATACAAGGTATCATTTTATTCGAGATTGCATTTCAAAGAAAGAGATCCAATTAAAATATGTAAAGTATCAAAATCAGATTGCTGATATTTTCACCAAGCTCCTTTAGCTTAATGCTTTTACAAAGTTATAGGCTCTACTTGGTGTGTCTACGAGGTGAATTATGTTTAAGAGGAGAAGTTTACTATAAACATGAATCACGTTTAAGAGGGGTATTAATTTTTATACTAAACACAATTCATGTACTACAATTTGGTACATTTTATGCATTTATATAGTTCATGTATTTTCATAATTCATGTATTTGCATAGTTAATGTATATGGATAATTTATATGCTTCATGTATGAACTTAGTTTATAGAATTCATATATGTCATAAATGTCATAAATGTTTGATGTTTATTTGAGCACTATATAAACCCATATAAGTATAATATTTGAAATCAAGTTGAAAGAACAAAACATTCCAAGTTTCATCATTTTTTTTCTCTCATTCCTCTTTAAATACTTTGTGTTCTTCCAACAATCTCCACTGCTTTGGGAACTAAAGATGAGCAAAGCTGAAAGCCACATGCCATTTTAAATAACAAGTGTCTATTGACATGTCAAAAATGACAAAAATTTCTTTACTTTCTTGCAGAGCAATTAATCTTGCATATTTCCCTTGAATTTTTCTTTGCCATGCCATTGAGATGGGCCACCGCTGAAAGGTATAGTAGTAGTGAAATCTTGGCAAGTTGTTTTGCCTTTTATGATTTGAACCACTTGCAAATAAAGTTAGTACTTGTTCCTTATTTTATGTCCTATTGTTTGTGAAAACTATGGATTTCCATGGTTGTAATATAACAACACAAAGATCTTTCACTTAAATAACTAAGAGACAAATAGATCATTTTTCAAGTGGCTGGAAACTTTTTATGAGCATAGCAGTTTTGCAAGTTAAAAGAATTTAAGCTCCTTTCAATCTCTCTCTTATTTATTTGAAGGTTGCATCTCTACCTCCATCAGCATTTTTTCAACTTTAATTAAAAAATTGTAAGAGGATAAAATCAAATACTTCAAATGATACTATTAAAATGCATGCTTTTATCACTTGCTAATTTGTTATAATTAGACCAACTAATAAGAATTGTAATTGTTTTTAGTGATCCCATTAATTAATATAATGTTATTAGAAGATTAAAAAAAAAAAAAGCAAACATTTTTTCTACGACCCGGAAAGAAGAAAGAAAAAAGAAACCGAGAGAAGAAAAGAGAAGAAAAAAGAATCTAAACGAGAAACAGAAGCGAAAGACAATCAATCACCCCACAGCGAGGCCAAAGGAAAGAAAATCGCCACAGAAAAGGGCAATAAAACGAAAGGCAAACCATGTCGCCTGCGTGTCCCCGCAAACGGGCCAACCTTGACATCACTGTCCCTTATCCTGGCCCGTGGCTAAAGAAATTTAAACACGTTCATCATTTCATTTATTTTGGCCACAGAAGAGACTCACAGCTGCAATTGCTATTATTATCCCCATTGCAATAATTCCACAAGTCTTCCAAATGATTGCAATCATACTTAAACCGCATTAACGTGCATTAACATAACAGTGAGAAACCTATCTGCAATTCTATTTGCAGTTAATCCAAGGTGGAATTCGTTGTTTCCTTGCCGATCAGAGAGGTCCCAAGCTCTAACGCCATTCGAATCGTCAATTTTAGGACTTTTTTTTTTTTTGGTAAAAAAATTGTTTTGAAGAATGTCAATTTAAGTTCTCCAACTTTAAGGTAATTATGATACTTATAATTATGAAATTATAATTTATATATATTTTAAAATATATAATACCTATTTCTTTAATAATTATGACAGTAAAAATAACATTTTCAATTGTTCATTCTATTTAAATATGGGTCTAATTTAATGCAATTAAAAAGAAACTCTAGTTAATTAGATTAAATATTGCTTTACAATTAAAAACTTAATTACATTTATAAAATTATTTTATTAATTAAAAAATTATTAAATGAGGGCAAGTTAGAGAACAAATATTATATTAAAAAAGGGACATTTTTTCAACCTATCAAGAAAAAAAAACAGTCATTTTGAGAGGGAGAGGGTAGTATTTCTCTCTTGTCCTCGCTTTAAGCGTATGTATGTATATGGTGCTGTAACGGATAAGAAGGAAAGACCCAAAAAAAAAAAAAGAGCACGTTTGCTTGGGTTTCAGATAATAATTAAATAATATAATAACAAATGTTTCGTCAAAAACAAAAATTCTCCGTTCCTACGTCACACGCTTACCAAATAAAATAGTCAGTGCCCCACTCTCTCCATAGAAGAAAGAGTCTACACACGCTACGAATTCGAAACGTGGCGCCAGTGTAATATCAGAGCTAATGCATTTATTGAACTTCTGGGAGTATGGAATACAACTTCAACTTATAACAGGCGGTGATCATGATTCACTAGCCAGCAAGCGGGACCCTCGTGGGCTTGCAATAGAAAACAAAACAGACGCCACGGCGATCTTACCTGGCCGCAGACCTATTCGGAAGTTTTTGAACAACGTGATGATAACTTCTCGCTCCGTCCTCTGTGGTTCATTTAGTCTCCGGTGAAAACCACCGTCCACACCACCACGACCACCGCCAGTTCCTCTTCATCCCCGATCATCACCGCCACCATATCCACTGCCGGCTGTAGCGAAATCCTCTGAGACACCGATCAATCGGAGGTAGGAAGACTCGCAGACGACGATGAGTTTCAGAGAGGAGAACGAGGAGGGAAGAGACCTCCGGAAGCCGTTCCTGCACACTGGGAGCTGGTACCGGATGGGATCGAGGCAGTCCAGCATGATGGATAAGCTCGGCTCTTCTCAGTTCATTCGCGACGGCTCTATCTCCGTCGTCTTATGCGTTCTCATCGTCGCCCTTGGCCCGATTCAGTTCGGCTTTACCGTACATCTTCTTAACTCTCGCTCCCTCTGTTTCCTTCCCGCCCCCCCCTTCTCTCTCTCTCTCTCTCTATCTCTCTCTCTCTCTCTTCTCTCACTCTCTCACTCACTCGCTCACACACAGAGACACAAATCAACCGTTCGCTGAGTTTAGTTTACGCTTCATCTTTCGATTGATTCATTAATTTTCTAACTTAATTTGGCAGTGTGGATACTCTTCTCCTACCCAATCCGACGTTATTTCTGATCTTGGGCTTTCAATTTCGGAGGTAAATTCAGAATCCTTCTTTTTCATTTATAAAGTGTACATTTGTTTGGTTTAATGATGAGTTGTGCTCGTGTTTCTCGATGGGGCTTTGATGACGGCAGTTTTCTGTGTTTGGTTCGCTCTCCAATGTTGGAGCTATGGTTGGAGCGATAGCTAGCGGACAAATTGCCGAGTACATTGGGCGGAAAGGGGTAATTTTGCGAGATTAGCTTGCATTTTGAAATTCTTTAATTTGTTTTAGGGTTTTTCTTTCGGATTACTTATGGGAATTATGGATTGAATTTGAGCAAACTTCAGTCGTTAATGATTGCTTCAATCCCTAACATCATTGGTTGGCTCGCCATTTCATTTGCCAAAGTGAGTTCACTGTAATTTTTTATTTCATTTTATTTATTTATTTATTTTGGCATTTTGTGTATTAACAACTGGTATTGATGGTCATTTGGTTGATTTTGTATTTTTCTTTTATTTGTTTAGGACTCTTCGTTTCTATACATGGGAAGGCTGTTGGAAGGATTTGGCGTGGGAGTGATCTCTTATACGGTATGCTTTTATATTTTCTACTATCTTCTTTTCTCCTCTTTTATTGGCTAATTGCATTAGAGAAGTCTTAGTATATTGTTCTTGGTTGGTATTTCTAGGTGCCAGTGTATATTGCGGAAATATCACCACAGGACATGAGAGGAGCCCTTGGATCTGTAAACCAGGTAAGTTCACTTTCTTCCTCTCTTGTTAAAGTAGTTAATAGTGTTATCCTTGTAATATCTAACCAGTTGGCATTTTCTAGCTGTCTGTGACAATTGGGATAATGCTGGCTTATTTGTTGGGAGTATTTGTTCGCTGGAGAGTTCTTGCTGTTTTAGGTGAGATGGTAGTTAGTTTTGGCTGCTTTTAGCTGGTGCGAAGCTTCTATTTGTTTCTTGCCAATATGTAGGAGAGAGCATTAATCATTGAGAATCAAAATGATCCCAATAAATACACAATACTATTGCATTCTTTAGTGCTGCTGATGTCAGAGATTTTTTCCAAATCGTTTGTTTAATGTTCTTAATGAACTACCCACAAAAGCTCCAAATGTGCGAAGACAGCCAAACGCAAAATCTGTCAAAAAAATTCCTTCCTTAACCCTCTAATGGTTGTCTAAAATGCGGTCTTATCTGCTGTTTTTTTTTCTCAGGTATCTGTGAGTTGACCAGTGCAATTTACAACATTTTTTTTTCATTCTATTTGCAACTTGAGTACCATATTGCAAATGTCATTGCCATAGCTTTTTCTTGCAATCTTCTTTGTATTTTTTACTGTTTATATATTTTTTTGAAATGTTTATTTCTGGCATATGTGCAGGATAAAAAAAAAATTCAAATGAGCTATTTATGGTAAATGGAATTAGTATTAAAGATTTGAACAATACATTAAATTCTGCAAGAGATTGTTCACCAAATGAAAATATCGCAAATGGAAAGTGCATCTTAGTAAAGGGACTCAGTTTATAAATTCCATGTTTGATGGCAATTAAAATTTTACTTCTATGTCCACCATATCTACAGAATGCCTATCCTTTATAATTTAAGTACAGCCGCCATAATGTATTACGTACCTGAAAATTCCCAAAATTACAATATGAAAATAATAAATATTAAATTCAAACTCACAAAACCTTGAAACAAAGATAAAACTATGCACAAATTGAATACACAACCACAACCGCATAAATATGTGATAAAACTATGCTTTCAATATTAGCAAAGACCATGTGGGTTCAAATGGTGAACAATCTGACAGTAAGAAAGCATCCAGTTCTAAAATGGGTTTTAAATTCATGTTGTTCTCTCTATATTAAACGCCTAAGCATCAGTTCTAAGTTGCTTGAGAACGAAGGCCATGTTGGTTGCATGAGCGGAACAGTCCTAATGGACAGTAATAAAGTGTCACTTTCAAATTTATAGCTGATGATATGATTTGTAGAGACATTTTGCACAACCTTAGGTAGATTTCAGTTGTTGGCTAAGATTTTTGAGAATCAAATCTGTTCAAGTATTAGATACGTTGTAGTTGCTTTGCAGCCTTTGAGGTACTTAGATGCCTCTTATTCAAGTACTCATGCTTAGGTTTTAATTTTTAATAGCTGTGTCAGGACTGTATATGTACCTAAGCCTAGGTTACTGTTTAATTCTATTTGAAATCAAAATTTTACAGTTCTCAGTTGAATGATGATCAGCAGACTTTTCAGTTGAATAATGCCCATGTTTATTAGTAAAGTGAGATGCATCTTCTAACCTTAGTTAATTGGAACAAGCTATCAAGAACCAACTTCTAATTTTCTGATTCAACCAAGCCATTCACTTTAATATGCAGGAATCTTGCCTTGTACCATTTTGATACCTTGTCTCTTCTTCATCCCTGAGTCTCCTAGATGGCTGGTAAGGATAGTTAAATAATTGCTACTTTTTCCCCCTAATTATCTTTCCTCTCTTGATGCATTAGGTGACATCATGACCAGAGTTATACAACTTGTTTTTATTTCTGATATATAAATTTTCCTAAATTGATATCCAGGCAAAGATGGGTTTGATGGAAGATTTTGAAACTTCTTTGCAAGTCCTTCGGGGTTTTGATACAGATATTACCACTGAAGTCAATGAAATCAAGGTATTGACTGAAAATATAACTCCTGCATATTTTGCTGAACCAATATAATAGAAGATAGAAGGGTTCTGCTCTAGGATTTCTTTCATTGGACCAGTAATATATATGTGTGTGTTTATATGTACATGGTTTCAGCAAATAAATTGTCAGTAATTTATGTGTAATTGCTATAGTATCACCTTCTTTTGATTTGGAATTGGCTGTTTTCAGAGAGCAATAGCATCAACAAGCAGAAGAAACACCATCCGCTTCTCTGATCTCAAGCAACGAAGATATTGGTTCCCCCTGATGGTATTGTAGCTTTTCTAGAAGCTGGTTTTATTTAATGATTCAGCTGCCAAAGTTGAACAATACTGTAAGTAACTGCATTTATTACTGATGCTTTGCAGATTGGAATTGGATTACTTGTGCTGCAACAATTAAGTGGAATTAATGGCATTCTGTTCTATTCCAGCAAAATTTTCCAATCTGCTGGTAAGATTTGCATCTTTCAATCTTGCGTCACCTTTGTACCTCCACGGGCATTAGATTCCATTGTTGCACATACATCAATATTCCTTCTGTATACATGTACAATTGTTCATCTTTTGTAAAAAAAGTGTATCACTAAATCCAGAATAAGGAAAACAATCGTGTGGCATAAAAAAAACAAGCTGTGAAACACTGGTTTCAATATGATTACTTGAGATTGTGTGTTACAGAGTGTTAGTTTGGTTGGAATTCCTATGAAATGTTGTTTGGTTTGGCTGTTGTTCTCCAAGAGCTCTGTTGTTGCATTTGTGTACTTGAAAGAAATGCACTATTATCCAAAAGATAATTGTTCAATTAGTGTAAATTATGTTTTTGTTAGTTGTATTTGTTATTTTGAATTTTTTATCAATATATTTTCTGCTTAATAATCATATTATGGTTCTGAATTACTAGGGTCATGATACATTTTGTATTGCAGTTCTGTTGTGCAGTCTCTCCTACTTGTTTATGGGCTTCTATGAAATATTACTTTTAATTGCTTTTACCATACATTAATATTTAGCTTGAAAAGTGTTTCTGTATTTGAAGTGATTAATTGCAATTGTCATAAAATTTGAACAGGGATTTCATCAAGCAATGTTGCAACATTTGTACTTGGTGCAATTCAGGTTTTAAACCATCGACCAGATTTCTCTTTCTCCAGTTTTCATGTTTTATGTCTATTTACGATACTAATCTCTTGTGGAAAATATAATTTACATGTGCTCTAGGTCATTGCCACTGGGGTTACCACATGGTTGGTGGATAAAACTGGTCGTCGGCTTCTTCTCATTGTGAGTTTGAGTGGCATTCAGATGATTTGTGATGCAATGTTTAATTAATAAAATATCTGTATGGGATCTCATTTCTTGAGCTAAAAGAGGGATAATAACTTTTTTGTTATTTAGCAGATTGACAAGATTGCCATCACTACAATCTTTATGTTACTTTGAATTTTTAGAATTCTATCTATCTTTTTATGCCATTGCATTTAGTCTTGGAGGCTTACAACAATAAAATGCATTTTGCCGTTGCAGATTTCGTCATCTGGAATGACTGGTAGTCTCCTCCTTGTAGCAGTGGCATTTTATTTGAAGGTTAGTCTTGCTCTAGGCTTCCTTGAAGTCTTCGTATGAATCATGAATGTTTTTAGTGTTGTGAAGGCATCAAGGCTGCGTTATTTATTATACCTTATGTAGGGTAGGCTAGCCAGTATATAAAATACTTGTTTTGGAGGTCCATAAAAGTTTGTTCATTAGTCCCTCTTATGTTATAACTTATGTGGCAAATAAACATTAATATATTTGTAACATTTGTTCATATGTGGCCTTTTGTTTTAAATTTTATAAAATAAAAAGAGAGCACATTGTTGATTGGATGAAGAAAATGTGGAAATAAATTTTTGTTGTTGGAATGTGGCCGAAAGTTGTTAGAGTTGGCAATTGCTAGAGGAAAGCTTAACGCTGCTGCAGTTTAGGGGATAGTTCTAGCGTTAAGTAAGAAAAAAAGAACTCTATAGATACCCTTAAAAACTCTAAAGAACCCCATGTAGGGCCTGTATAGGGCCAAGACAGTGTCTTTAGTCCAAGGACCTAGGTTTGACCTTCACAACTGCTGTTAGATTTCATTCTTAATGCTTCATGAATTAAGAAAAAGACATTTATCTCTGTTTTATAAGATGCACTTTTCTTTCTTCTGTTTGTAGGGTATTGCCTCGCCAAATTCTCATTTCTATGGTGCCCTGGGCATACTGTCATTGGTTGGAGTTGTGGTATGCCACTTGATAGGTTTTATAACGTGAATTTAATTTTGTTGGTAAGTTTGTCATTTATTTTTCTTTTTTCCTTTTAAGTTTTCTTTAATTGGATAAATTCTTTCAGGCCTTTGTAGTTTCATTTTCCCTCGGAATTGGAGCTATTCCATGGATTATCATGTCTGAGGTATGTATCATTTATCTTCCATGCATATGAAGCTGAGTGGATTCTTCTAGTTAATAGGTAGGTCACTATGGGTGTTGTTCTTTCCATTTAACCCATGTTCCTTAAAATAGTGCTTTGCTCACAAGAACGTCATTAGACAAAGTCTCTTTTGTTATTTACTTGATTTTTTTTGAGAAGAAACAAAACTCGTTTTATTCAATAAATATTTTTACATGAATGGTACAAGAATAACCTAGAAAGTTCTCCAAAGCCTTTACAACTTTCTACTCCCAGAAGAAATAAATCTATACTAGTCCAATGACCAATCTGAAAGTGACAAACTATTATTCCACTTTGAAGAGAAAACTGAAGATGTAGCTAACAACTTGATTGATTACCACGCAACCTCAACCTCATGCTCGATTCAACTGAAAGTCCAAGAACCTCTCTAGCCAAATACCCCAAATTATAGTGAAGAAAGAAATTGCTGCTGCATCCTAAATCTGGTTGGATAAGCTGCTAAGATGGTCTCCACTAAGACGTTACTCAATCAAAGACAGGTATACAAATCTCTTCCCTCAAGAGAATGAGAACCACTAAGCCAAAATCCCCCATCGACCCCGCAGCTTATAAACAGGTGAGCTGAGCACTTGTCATCCTTTTTATAAAGAATACACCAATGCAGCGAGGCATAGTAATTATGCTGCAACATGCCACGGCAGTTCATTATTCTATATGCCATTAACCATCTGAAAACCTGCACTAGGCTTCCAGATATTGTTAGGCATAGAAAGCAAAATAGATGGTGGGTTTGAAACTAGAATAAGAAAGGAGGGCTTGCATGAGAGTTCATCGGACAGTGCAAGAGACCAAGCAAGACAGTCATTCTAGGAGGATTCGTTCTCTAGAATTCAAAGCCCCAGGGAAACAATAGTCCCACGAAGGCACAATGGAATCTGAAAGTTTGTGACCAAGAAAAGCCGATATATAGAGTGAAAGTGAAGACTAGATAATTGTTACAAATAGGGAAAGGACTCAGTGAGTGGGCAATTGTCCACCACCATAGGGATAAGAGAAGATAATACCTTCCATGGGCTTCTTGCCAATATCTCTCTAGACCCTCTCAAAATAGCTCTTAATCACACCTGAAGAAAACTTCCTATCTTTCTATAATTTGAAAGAGCACCCATTTACCATACTTACAATTGTCCACCACCATAGGGATAAGAGAAGATAAAACCTTCCATGGCCTTCTTGCCAATATCTCTCTAGAACCTCGCAAAATGGCTCTTAATCCCACCTGAAGAAAAAATTTATTATTGCATTTGTCTCTGAAAAATTATATACAGAAGAACTTGAGTTGAATGGAAGATATTCCATTTGTTAAATTGTCGATTATTTACTGCTTCACTTATGCTTTATCTTGTCTTTATTATGCGTGCTAATTGTCAAGAGGGAATATTATTGCTCATTATTCTCTAGTATTTGGTGTGTGAATAATAACTTTCTGTTTTGTGAGAAAGCCGTTGACTAGCAACTTGTCCAATCACCATATGAAATGAATCCTTGTTCATAAGATACAAGGACTATTAGGTTTTTTTTTTGTGTGTGAGCAGATGGATGCTTGCAATGTAATATTTTTTTTTTTTTTTTTTTTTGAGAAGAAATGAAACAATTATATTGTATTGCAGAAATTAAAATTCAATACTTATTACAAAACCTGACAGTAGCATGCTGCCATTGTAAAGAATACATCAATCCCAACCCAAAAGCCAATCCAAAAGGGAGAACCCGTCAATTCCATTTGGACACAAAAATCTAAGAAGCAAGCTTAATTGACTCCTATACTTTCTTCTTATGTGTTGATAAGTTTGTTGAATGTCTGATTATTTCTTTAACCACATTCCCTAAACAGTGGCCAGGAAAGCAATCATAGCCAGCGCTTATTGACTGACAGGGCAGCCCGCCAAGATGATTCATGCTTGGATATTCATCAATGTTGGAAGGATGAAGAAATCTGTGTTTAGAAAAAGCAAGTCATCTGCATTACGTGTCTCTACTTCAGTCAGAAGAGATGGAGATAAACTTTGCACCCATTTTCGGCTGTCCATAAAGAATACACCAATGAGGGAATATGCATAAGCTAGGCATCTTTCTTTCTGTTATTTCGAAGGAGTTAACTCTCTTATGAGCCAATGAACATTCAAAAACCTTTTCTTATGAGCCTTCCAAACATTTTCTACTGAAGGGAATGGTGGTGTAGTGAAATGGGAAATTAGACCAAAGAAAATGATTTGCACAAATACCGATCAGATGATTCCTAGGACCAGATTATGCTATCACTAGAGTTAGGCAAGTGCACATCGTTAAGATGCAGCAGAACCTCTGAGTCCTCCCGTTCCCTATTTGTGAATGCTGTGGGAAAATGGAAATCCCATTGTGGACTCAGCAAACTGAGATCATGCAGCATAAGTAACTGTGAGATGGACAAGGATTGCATAGTGGACACAGCCCATATAAATTTGGATAGGAGTCTACCAAGGAGCTCTTAGGCTACCCATGCAGAACACAAACCTAATCAAAGCCCTCTACAAAGCCTTCCATCATAAGATTGTAACCCTTCAGGTAGGGGAGTACATGCACAGGGATAAACCGTAAAAGTAAAAGAAGAAAACAGGCCATATAAAGAGGATAGTTATATGGAGATAGACTCTCTAAAAGAGAGGATAGCTCCATAGAGATTGACAGACCTAACTCTACTAAAACACCATATGAACAGTTATATCGTGTACCATATATTCCAATTCCTTATGCCATCTGTCCTCCCAAAATAACAAAGAACAACTGTCGCTCACTTCCCACATGCACTTACCCACAACATGAGGCAGAAGGAAAGCTATGAACTTCCTGGGACCCCTGAAAGTGGTCGCCGTTGTGCCTTTCGCATGACCCTCCTACCCATTAAGATATAGGAACCCATATCTACTTGTTACGACCCTGGGCCACAAGTCCTTTTGATGTAAGCATTTCATGATCCATTTACCGCACAAGACATGTCCATAATATAACAACTACATGCCACACTTGCAACTGAAAAAAAGCGAATGAAATAAAGCACGATAATTCATAACAAAAGGCATGCAATTGAGGGAATAAAAGGTTTATGGTTAAACTGTTTACTTTCTTGCATTCTATGCTGAGCAAGGACTGATTAGAAAAGACATGCTAATGTCATGCATTTGCACTAGTATTTTGTAGTTTATATGCCTAATTGCCATGTCTCAATGAAACAATGAAGAAACCTCATATTTTCTAAACAAGAAGCGGAAAAAGAAGGTTATTTCTTTTCTGTTGACGTAAAAGAGATGGGATAAGGGAAAAAAAAAAGAAAAAAGAAAAGAAAAACACACTTCAAACTGTCTTTAGTGCTTTGGAAACGTAGAAATGGGGAATATACAATGTTAAAAGTAACTTAGGTGGTTCTAAAATGTGCTGATCTTGAATCTTATGATTTGAATGATAGGAATTTCAACTGGATGTGAATTTAAGTTTAAAAAATAAGACATGCACTGTTGTGGAGAGCCATGCATGTGTTTATTCTATCGATATCTGTTATCAGTACTTGTATATGACTGTTTTTGAGTACTCATATCAACTTAACAGAGCTTTTCAACTACATGAGTCAACTATATAACTTCTTTTTTATTCACTCTCTTTCTTACACGTTAAGTTTGGGTAATTTCACTCGTTGTGAGCCACACTTGATTTTTACATCTTACATTTGGCTGGTTTCTATGGTAACAATTTGAAAGAGTGTAGTCTTTTAATTCAAGTAGGACTGTAATTCCCTGACTTGGATGTTTGTAAATATTAGATTATGTTAAAACTTGATAGGGCTGATTTAATGTACGAAAAGATATAAAATCAAAGAGGCTATCAGTTTTCCTTCCCCTTTTTTTCTCCTTTTTTATTCTTTTCTTTCATTTGTTCTTCTCATTTATTCTTCCTGCTCATTTGAGTCTTCTCTGTTTGTGATGCGTTAATATGCATCTCCTCGCTGAAGAGCAGTAGGCAAAAACATTAAAAAAAAAAAAAAGTCTAATGGGACTATACTACTTGTGTTAGTAAGTCTATTAATTCTGTCAGTGCCTCTGTTTGTATACTTGTTCCTTGTGATAATCCTGATGTGCTTATGTTACTCTAGATGATTTCTCCATTCATGGGTTGGCATGTTTAAGCAATTGATTTGTATTGAATGGACAAGGTCTCAATTTTTCTCACACCTTAATGTTTCATTTCTGTAACGGTCATTTTGTATCTTCTGATGATCCTCCTTGATGAAAAGATCCAATTGAAGCTCTCTGACATAACTCTACAATTGTACTTGTTTAGTGTCTACTTATGTACTGGAGCCCGTTCAATGGCCATGCTTTCATGTCTCTTGACTAAGACTTTATGACGCATGCTTAATGTGCTCTTTTATGAGGGTTTTTTTTTTGGGCAATAGCATGATATTTCTTCATTTTATGGATCTATCTTTTTAATTGGACTTAATTATGTCGCATTGCAGATCCTTCCAGTTAATATCAAGGGTCTTGCTGGTAGTGTGGCAACACTTGCTAACTGGCTGACGTCATGGGTTATTACAATGACTGCAAACTTACTTCTAAATTGGAGTGGTGGAGGTCTCTCTCTCACTCTCTCTCTCTCTCTCCCCGAGGTCTCTCTCCCCCTCTCTCCCCCCCCCCCCCCCCCCCCCCCCCCCCCCCCCCCCCCCCCCCCCCCCCCCCCCTCACACACACACACACACACACACACACACACACACACACACACATAATTTTACACTCATCAATCTTGTGCCAGTAAACTAAAAGTCAGAAAGTTAGCGTATAAGGAAAGCATAACAATTGATTCAGCAGTCCCATCCTGCTGAGAGACCATTACCGCTTAATGTGCTGACCAAACTTGAAATGGATTAGTCAGGTGCAAATGATGCCTTGGATACTGGTTGGAAGTCCCAACACTCACACCCACACACATGCAAAAAGAGATAAAAAAGAAAGCATCACAATTTAAAGAGTCATATTTGATATAATAGTTATTGTAGAAAAGTGCAGCAATATAACAATAATAAATATAAAAATTAAATGAAAAGTTTCACCGAAGTCGAACCTCTTTAACTTTTTATAAAGTTCTTAAAGAGTCCCACTACTTGCCTTAGGTATTTCTCATAGGTGATTTAGTTGCAAATGACTAGGCATTGGACTAATCATGGCCTTAAAAACATTGACATGAATATTTGCAAGCTCGCACACGCATGCGGTTCACAAACTATGGTAAATCATGTAGTTTGTGCTAATTTTTCTTTGCAAGGTGATGACTTCTGATCTGGAAAATTTATTTTCTCATGATGGGATTGACCTTAACAAAAGGCTGGCTCTTCCTTAAAACTTCTAACACTACTAAATTTAAATTTTAATCTCCTATAAAAATTTAAGGGTAGATTTTGTTGACTCCTGTGGAACACATAATTGGTTTCTCATGCATTGGCTCGCTTCTTCTTTTGGGTTAACGCATACATGTCTATTAGTATATACTGCTACACAAATCTAAAATAGTGCCCCTACTCTCAACAGGAACCTTCACCATTTACACTGTTGTGAGTGCGCTTTGTGTTTTCTTTGTTGCAAAGTGGGTTCCTGAGACTAAAGGAAGAACTCTGGAGGAAATTCAGTGGTCTTTCAGATGAATTTGACTTTGAAGATTTTAGTTCTTGGGTATTTTTGTGCACTGGCAGCCTGTCACATGCAGCATGGAAGCAATTATAGTTTGATCTTTGGATATATGTAACATGAGTCTTGCTTGAGCTATGCCATTGAATTTAAGTGCTGCATCTTGTTTATTATATTTATCTTTTTCACTACCTGTATTCTGTATTACTGTCATCATTATATATTTTTTTAATTAATGCAATAAAGATGCCTCTTATTAAGTAGGTAGCTGAGGATCTATCTTGTTGAGGTTTGCATAGGATTATCATGAGGGGAGCAGAGCTTGTGAAATCCTTGCTTTTTCTTGGAGCATCTTTTTGATTTGCTGTCATGTTTTATTTGAAGTATTTTTGGATGAATAATATTTATTTCATGCTTAGAGCTGAGACTTTTAGGGTTTTGTCAGCGTTACTTGAACAGGTGTCATGGACCTCTAAATTAATAGTATGCAATCTCATTAAAACTGAGGGATGACTGCTTGAGGGGTTATTATGTATCAAGCAAACTCGTCCCTGATCTTTGCCAAGGTAAATTTGGCAACACAAGGTATAGGAGATCGTAAAGAAATTGTTTGACTTCATATTGTGTGCACGTCCACTTTTCTCTGCTCTTTATATTTTTGCCCATGGACCCAATTCGCTTTGCAAGCAGAGAGCAAAGAAACCAAACATAGCTGGATGTTCAAACCTCAGGTTCCAGAGGAGGGACATATAAGTGCAAGTGCAGAGGCCGCCATGGAGGTATGTTTTGTTATTCTTTGCCTCCCTAGAGTCATAGACCCATTAATATGTTCCCGTGGAAAAATAGAGACAGGAGGGATGGCATTACCAAGTTGTTGTTGGAGTTGGATAAGAATTTCAGGAAGATAAGCATGCATATGAGTTTTGAAATGCAAACTATGGCTTTAAAGAATACAGGGTAAATCTCTCTGTTGACTTGTTCTCCCTGTTAATATGTATATTATCATTTGCCCTTTAATCCTTTCAAAAGGGTATCTGTGAAGGTGGTAGCGCCAAAGCTTTATATTTAGCAATACAGTATAAAGTAAATGATTGACTCATTTCATACTATAACTAATCATAATAAGTTGTAATCATAATAATTTTTTTTTGATAATACTGATTTTTATTTTTCAATAATATCCCATAACTCAATTCCGGGAAACCACCTTATAGTAGTTCATTCATGAGGTTTATTCTTGATAATGGTTACAACATCTTTTAAAACAAAAGGTGCAGAATGGTGTCACTCAAATAAACATTATATTAATTCTCTTCTCGGCTAAAGTGGATTGAAGTGCTCCTTGTTGATTAATAAATAGCTGATGTAGCTAAGGCTTCATTCCAATTTTTCCCGACCTCATTGATTATGCCACTAGACAGCTTCCAAGTTGGATGTGCACTCACAATCAAACTTAACCCTGGCCATCTAGTAGATCTGATGGATCAGTACTCCTTTCATTACCAACACTTGGCTGAAAGAAATTGGTAATTAATATTCAATATTTGCCCTGGCCCTCCTGTTTTGATGCTTTTATGTTGTTTTGCGATCCAGTGGCATCTGATAACTAATCAGCTTTCTGCTCTGACCCTTCAGACCCAACTGATCCAAAAGTTTAGAGATGACCATAATTTAAAGTGGCCTGCCAGAGCAAACTATGAAGCTGGTGGGCCAATTGGAAAAGACAAAGCGACACCTTTACTTTTATGAAATGTCAGTTTGCTAGAATACAAGGATGAGATGATTTGACCATGTGTTTTAATGAAAAGTAAGTTACATCATTTCTTGGTCTTAGTATTTTAGAAGGGAATATTAGAATCACAATTGCCAATATGATTTGTTCCTAAGCTTCAATCTCTTAGTTGTTATTACGAAATTTAGTGATAGTATTTCTCTTGCGAGGAAGAAGGAACTTTGGGAGTCCAATGGGGAAAAAAAATTACACTTGTACCTGCAGCGAAAGAAAGCTTTACTTCATGTCAATGTGGGTTCACATCACCAATCAGTTCAAGGAGGTGTTTGACTCATTATTTATTCAGTGTAGGTGTTATTGATTGTAGACACGTGTAATTCAATTATTTACGCAAGGGGAATATAATCATTATGAAAAAAAAATTAGGTAACTGTGCAGTGTATGACATCTCCGTTGCTGTGATGATCTGATGCATATGAAGTCTTCAACACTAATTTTCCTGTCTAAGGATTCTGTGGTTTGGATCAAAGGAGCAATGGATCATATCATCATCAACTTGACTACAATCTCTTTTTTCTTTCTTCATGCATATGAGGATTTCACCAAAAAGCTTTGTACTTTTAGTGGGTCATAAATTAGATTAAAATAATTAATAATAAATTAATAAGAAGTAATCTAATTTTTTTCATTAGGGTCAAAAATTTTGTGCACCCTACCCGACAGACCAATCTTAAAAGATAAAGAAGTATTATTACATTTGCTGTCCTGTTAATGATATTGTAAGTGCTATATTAACAATTTTTTTAACCATTACATTTTACTTATAGTGATTGAGGGTCGTTCATCTATATGCTTGTCATAAACAACAATTTTAATAGTTGCAAGTGTAATAGTTACTTAAAAAAATTTATTGTAACAATTACATAAACACTGTCCGTTTCTTTAAAGACGGCTCCAATCTCTATTAAGAGTTCAAATCTATGGTCAACATGCAAAGTTTATTAATTGTATGATGAAAATTTTTTGATTTAAGTTGTCTTGGGACTTGTTTCGAAACTCATGTTTTCTTTGACTTAACTTTTGACTATTATTCATGCATCTATTATCATTTGATTAAGCTTTTCATGCACAGATTGTCAATTCATCATTTTATCTGAATTCAAATGAGAGGCTAAGGTAAGAAGACTTTTTTGTATATTTCGCTATTTTTCACTTGTAACATAATTTTAGTTTTTGATAAAGTGTTCATGCTAAGAAGGTGCGATCTGGCATACGTAGTTATATTACAACCGGAGGCCACCCTTTCCTGTATATTTCCTTACATTAGATTTATTGCTAATGTTATATGTTTTTTTTTGCTCTGTTTTCAATGCTATGTATTCTTTTATTTATTTATTTACTTATTTTTTTTGCACCATGTGTCTATTAAGCTAACTTTTGTGCATTTCTCACGATTAATCACCATTTAAAATTTGTATATAGCTTGAAAATTACTCTCTTTAAATTTGAAACTAACTTATCCAGTAATCTCTTTATAGAGGTGAGAAAATCATTATAGAATGGGCACGTATCATATGGAGGTGAGAGAATAAGAATGCGCACGGATAGAAAGAAGGTAGCTAATAATTCAGCATTACTTCCGTCCTAGCATTCACCGAAAACAAAATTCGTTCTTGCTTCATATGTACTTGCAGAGTAATTTTCTATCAATTCCATAACTAGCCAATGAGCGCTTGCTTTTCTGGTTGACTCTCCTCAATTCACGGGTGTGGTGGGTTCAAGTCTTCTCGCTTATGTGAGAAATGGGAAAGTCTTAGTTGTTGATTTCCCAAATTTTTTTTTTGTGGGTTTATATTGTTTTTTTTGTCCTGAGGGCTGCGTTATTTTAACTTGGGTTATTTGTTGTCTGGCTCTTTTTCTAAGTGCCACATGTTCCCCCCATAAAGTATTACTAAATGTCTAATAACTATTTGAATTATTAAAATGACAGAAGAACAAAATAACTTGATCACATAGCTATGTGTAAGAAGAACAAGTTTTGTACAACACTTGAAACAAAACAACACTATATGTCCACTTTTATCTTCATAATTCTTGAGAAATTAAGGCTTTAATTTTTGTGACCTTTGAATTGAAGAAGCCGTCAGTTATGTTCTTCAAATAATTCAGAATATTGTTAGTATAGATGTGTATGTAGTGAAGATAGAGAATTAATGGTCTTACGATCTTGATAACAACAATAACAAAAGATCTCAAGAGAGTTCTTCTAGGTTAAAGGTGAAGTAGAAGGTTGTCTCGTGGTTCGTCACAAATAGATGTTGGGCAATCGCTTTTGAGCATAGGCGATGGGAAGATCCCTCGGAGAGGCTGTCGTCTTTCCCACGCGAGTATATCCGTGGGGTAGCGTTCTCTTCCTCCTAGAGAAAAAGAGAGAGTCAAGAAAGCGTTTTTTGTTATTCTTATGAACTCTGTGTTTGTTGCTTTTGAGGAACGTATACTTCTCCTCTTGCTATTACGCATTTAGCACTTAAGAAGAGTTATCGGGTCAGAAGAATGAATTAATCTACCAATTTCCACCATCTTTCGATAAATTGAAACCATTAGTTCTCATATGGTTTCCCTAGAATAGTTTTCCCATCATGCTATTCAAAAAAGCATCTTATAAACTTAATCTGTTATATATATATATATACACACACAAAATATCATATAAACTTTATTTTAAATACTAAAATATCACAATATATAATGCGATATGTATTTATATAATGTCAAAATATTAGTACATTTATTCAATTGTTATAAATATATATCGTGACATTGACTTTCTAAAATAGAATTCATATAATATTGCTCTATATATAATTAAAATAAATATTAGCTAGTTTAAAAAGGTGTAAATTTTTTTTTGTCAAGAATTAAAATTGAATTTATTCTTTTTATAAATATGTAGAGTTTTATTTTAAATGAAAAAAAAAGCAACAGTGCTAACACAACTAATTTGTATACTTTTTACAACTTGTTGACCACACTTAACCTTAGTACTTCTTATAATTCTAATCCTAGTATTATTATTGTGTGATTCTGTTTGGGAAATAAAAATAAAAATTGCATGCAATGCATGCATGCAGAGCATTTCACCACACGTGGCATGCCTTCTTCTACATATTTTATTTGTTGGTTGTTCTGTCGGATAAGGAACAGTCTTGGAAATAGAGAAGTGGGTCCCACAGAATCCAACGACCCACATAACACCATGATTAGGAAGCACGTAAATTTTGGGAAAGAGATAGCTAGCTAGCTGTAAAGGGTGGCCGGTGGAGGATTTGGTGCATTTTTTTTATTATTATTTTTAATTTTTTTTCCCCTTAAGACAAGGCAAATCCGATTTTGCATACATAGAGAATGATGTGGAGATTTTCCTGCGTAAACTCGCTACATTATCTTATTGATTTGTCTATGTGTTAATAATTTACATGTTAAATACATATATTTTTCTTAGAATTACACCTAAAAAGGATATGTAGTTAAGAATATATATACAGATAAAAATTGAAAAAGGGTTACGTTGGGGGATGGAGAAGGTGATGATGATGAGGGAGAGTGTTTTAGAGGAGGAGAATGGCTTACTTTAGCTTTTGTTTTCTTTTGTTATTTTGTTTTTCTTTCTTAGTTTGACTAGTTATTGAGAAGTGGGATAAGGGTAGTAATAAGTTGGATGAGTTTACCAAAAACACCAAACCCAAAACCAAACATGAGAATGCTTGTCGCTTTGATCATTGCACCATATATATCTACACTTGCGCAGGCCCCTATAGCTTCCTAACTTTTTCGCTTTTCAATCAAAATCTCCGCATCTTCTTACCACTAGTTAGCTACCACCACCATGTACCACCAAGTAACTTTCCTTACCCTTATCATCAGTACTTGTGATCTAATTTTGTTCAACTCCTCCATGTCCTCCCACCCAGATTCTCTTAATTTGACATGCATGCATGCCTAGCTATTACGCCGCTGATGATGACCATCGATGATTGACCAGCTGACCCAGATGGTGATGATGATTCTTTTGCCTTATCCCAGCTGCCTTTCTCACGTGATTGAGCGGTACGGGACTAATATATACTACTGCTAGCTGCTTACCAGACACTGTATGTAATAGTAGTAGTAGTAGTAGTAGTAGTATAGTGGTGGCAGTGAGATACCAATTCATTAATTAATTAGAAGAGTGAGACAAGAAAACAATGTGTAGTTGATTTGATAGAAACATTTTGGTTGAAATTACATCGAACTTGGGAATCTTCACACGATTAATCTCAGATAATTTACTCGGTTATTGTTAAGTTTAGCTGGGTACGTGCACTCTCATCACCAATTATATGTGCTAAGTAGATCGAGTATGCTACTATCCGAGAACAAATTAGTTTTTGTATTAATTTCTAAGAGGGTCCAAAGAATTTGGTTGTACGAGTTACATTAGTTGGACTCCAACAATTATACAGTCGTTCTTAATCATTTTTTATATTTATTTTTAGATCATTTGTTACACATGTATAAATATTAATGAAAACCAAGTACAATGTAGCACCAAATTAATTAAAGATGCGTAGCACCAAATTAATTAAAGATGCTATGCATTTGAGCATATTAATATATCATCTAGCAAAAACAACAAAAATGTACAAATCATTGGCATAACATAAATATAAGTAAAATGCCCCTATTGCGTACATAATAGTGTGAAATTAATTGTAACTAGCTGATATATCGCCTAACTTTAGAGTAAAGTTTTTTTTTTTTTCATGTTATATGTAGTAAATTACACTGAATAATTGGTGAGCGTTAAGAATTGCATAATTAGAAAATAAAATTCCTAAGTAAATACTACTCTAAATTACTGAAATGTATATGAATATAGTGTATTTTTTTTCGAGATAAAACATGTTATGGCAGATTTAATTTATATAGTTGTAATTGATGAGTAGTACTATTTTTCCATTCAATAACTATCACTGAAAGAAGAAAAGATGAGGACTGAAGCATGCCATCAATATTAAGAAGCTGTTTTGTTTGATTCCTGGAGGGAAGGGGGGTGGCCAGGTGGCACTGCACTATGAGGCAGACAGAGATATACAAGAATACTGATAATGATATACGGATACAGAAACAGGAGTTTTTTTTTTTTCAATTTCGTGGTAGATTTGGTTTTGAATGGTGTGTGTGCGCGGGCGCCTCGTGATCGGAGAAGGGCAGATATCTATGGAAGAGTGCTGTTCCCGGGAGTCACGTGGGTTCCTTTTGACTACCCACCACGACCATCTGCTTCTCTGACCCCATCTCACTTAGTTTCTTGCGCCTTCTCAACCATTAGCGTATTAGCTGATTTCATTTTCTCCTATAAATATTACATCTCAGGACAACGTGTAAGTAACCACAGCACCAATACTCACTACTACGACTATTACTGTTACTATCACTACATCCCTAGTTTTTGCAAATCAAAACACCAAACACTCAACTCTCTTCTGCTCCTATCCTCACATCCATGTCTCTCTCTGACTAACTTACTGACCTTCCCTGACCCACTTGTCTCTGAATCTCTCTCGCTCTCTCTTTTTATCTTTTTGCACACTATATATATAGATATAAATATATATTTTTCCTGATGGGAGTGTTTGAAGATGACATGGAGTAGTACTAGTTACTGCAGCTGCTGCTGACTGCTACTTTGCCATTACATTAGCTTTTGAATTGAATCCTCCCAATACTCACTACCCCTCTTTCTTCTTTTATCTCTCTCTCTCTCTCTCTCTCTCTCTCTCTCTAACAGTACTACTACTACTCCCACTTCTTTTCAAATTTAATTATATATCTTAAGGCTCCTATCTCGACTTGCACTACTGCCACTTCTCTTTCTTCTCCTTCATCTGCTTCTTCTTTCATTTCCTCCTGCTCTTGATCATTACCCACAAAAGCTCAATACACCCACACACACATATATATATGCTATACATAGTTATAACAAGTGCTATTGGATATATATATTTGTGTTACACATAAAAAGTTTTGGAAGACATATCGATGCATAGGTGCAGCAACAACCACGGCAATTCAGTGAATCCTTGTTCCTGCGGTTGGTTTCCTCCTGCGACATCCAGCAACTCCTTCTCTATGCTATTCCCAATGCCAAACCATCAGTACCAGTACCAGTCATACGATGAAGTGATCTCCGATTCCTATCCGCTCTCATCTTCTTCTAGTGCTGTTGATTGCACCCTTTCTCTCGGCACGCCTTCCACTCGCCAAATCGACCACCGCAACAGAAAGTCAGGTTCGTGCGTCTCCAATCTCTGCTGGGACTTGTTTCAGAGCAAGAAATCTTCATCCTATAAGCACAATAGCAGCAGTAGCCGAGGGGGAGGAGGAGGAGGAGGAGGAGGTGGAGGAGGTGGAGGAGGTAGCAGTAGTGGCAGTAACACCGCCACTACTACCATTCTCAACAACTTGAATACTGGTGACCCTCTTCTTGCTCGAAGATGTGCTAACTGTGACACTACATCTACACCTTTGTGGAGAAACGGTCCCAGAGGCCCCAAGGTGATTATTCATTTATTTATTTATCTCGAAAAATCCTAATTAACTGTTTTTGTATTATAATGGCGTCTTAAAATGCGAATTTATTCTTCTAGTAATTATAAAAAATACAGTCACATTATTTGAACATTGAATTTTTTTTAAAAATGATCACAATTACATGTTTTTTTTTTTTTTGGTAATTACACTAATTTGAAATTGGAGCTTACTTTGAGCTTATGCCCACTTTAATTACTCAAATTTGAATCTTAAGAAATTCTTTGAGTTAGGTTAGTAGTTAATGAGTTCTTATTATAGAATGGTTACTAATTTCAGTAGCATTTCATTGAGGTACAGTCACTGTGCAATGCATGTGGAATCCGTTACAAGAAGGAAGAGAGGCGGGCTACGAGCAACGCCACAGCAGTTGCCATGGAGCAGCAACAGTATCATAACCATTATTCATCATGGGCTCATCATGGCGGGCAGGGCCAGATGGCGGGTTCTATCTCATCTGGTTCTATTGGAAATCATGAATTCAGATTCATGGAAGAAGATGATCAATACCATCGGAGCTCTGATACCACTGGGATTCCTTTGATGTCATGGCGTCTCAATGTCCCCGATAGACACAGCAGCCTTGTCCATCATTACACATGACATGATTGAAGTAACCATGCATATATTGCATAAATATATATGATCATGGCCAACATAATGGTTTAATTACTTCCTTGTTCTTGATGATCATATAAAACTTTTCTTGCACTTGCTAGCTAGATAGCCAGCTGCTTCTGCTTCATTTTCATCATCTCAGCCGATGGGTAGATCAAAAAAGGAAGGAAAAAAAAAAAAGATAGTTAATGCCCACTTTTTTATTCTATTAATATTTGTTCTAATTATTAGTATGTTCTTTGATTTTAGCTTTGGTCCCAGTTTGTAAGATCAATCTGAGTATTCTATGCATTACTAGTGTCTTTCTAGTACTCTTCTTTTTGAATCTTGACCGTCTCCGTCATTACAATATCATAAAGAAATCGAGCATGGGCCCATTGATTGTGTACATGTTGAGCAAAAAAGGTCGGCATAAAATAAAGAGTCAATTCAAAACTAAAAAGTAGAAATAAAATAGACTGCAAACTAAGTACTAGAAATCTCATTGGATTATTATATTTATTGCAACAGAACATCCTCATAGTAATGATAAAGGGGAATACTATGTAAACTCAATTAATAGATCACACATGCATAAAGTGAATGTAAGAAAAAACTACTAAATTAACGGCTGCAGTTATATGTTTTTAGAGGAACGAGTATTTACATCTTCAAATAATATATATATTCATTTCATGTTATGAATATTGTGTTGACACGTAGCTCTTGTAAATGTTATGGTAGGTGGGTTGTCACCCTCTAATTTTTAACTTAATCAAATGCACAATTGTAGAGGTCAATGGACCCAACTCACCCAATTAGGGTGTAGTCATTAAATTCTACATTAGTTAGTTAACTCAAAGGTATTTATGATATCCTTAAATTTCTTTTAAGTCATTTCTTACCTTGCCCACAACCAAATATATATTTTCCATGAATACGTATCTCCTACACTAGATGTAATTAATAATAATATTATTATTTTTTGAATAAAGTTACTCCAAATGCCAATCATCCTCATGTACCAAATCCTGCAGGTAAAATAAGCCCCAAATATTTTCAAGACTAATACCATACTTTATAAAACAATTTACTTGTTAACAACACCAAATAATTGTACTTTGCTAAATAAAAATAATATTTAGTCTTCAAAATACAAATGTATCTCAAATTATATACAACACATAAACAACTTT
The DNA here is from genome assembly GCA_030144865.1 of Tinospora cordifolia. Taxonomy (NCBI): domain Eukaryota; kingdom Viridiplantae; phylum Streptophyta; class Magnoliopsida; order Ranunculales; family Menispermaceae; genus Tinospora; species Tinospora cordifolia. The sequence goes on from JAJIYU010000626.1 coordinate 41,430, forward strand.
AATGTTTCCTGAACAAAGCAAAATAACTACTACTATCGGCTTCTCCAATGTACTTGACTCATATCACTCCATTTATTTTTGCAAGAGATAAAGGATGAGCTAAAGCTCGTGAGTCACCTTAAACAATATTTTTGTACTCTCATATACTAACACTATAATATGTCTATTCCATAATTCATTGACCTGGGTGAAATCACCCATTCCTGGCATCTCATGCCGGCTGGAGTCAAAAATATTCTACTACTAAGACATATAACCTCAGTCTTTCAGAACATCCCAGACTAATGTATTGTTATATTCTTTAATTTGTCCTTAGTAAGACAAGATAATAAGGTAAGACAAAACATATCGTCATGATCATGTAACTGATATATACATATATCATGCAACAAAGGGAACAAATTGATATATATATATCAATTAACACAATATATCTTCCAAGTTAATAACAAATTGAATACAAGATGGAGTTACTACTATAAATTAAGAAGTCTTGTTGAGTTTTAGACATAGGGAGATTTATTTAATCATAGATTTTCTTTAATTTGAGTTGAGTTAGGTGGCTTTATACATCCAAAGGGATGCATGAATTTTTGTTATTTATAATGCTATTTGTCCTTTTAATGTCAAACTTTTCAATTTTTTAAGAGTTATGATTATGTATTAAGTTCCTTAATTTGAAGTCTTTTTAGTTTGCTAAGAGTTATATTTAAGCGTTACTTAATTTGGAGTTTTTTTTCATTTACTTAAAAGTTACTACTTTATTTTAAATGTCATTTATGATATGCCTTTTTATATTCCTAAGAGTTACATCAAAGTTTTGTATAGATAGGTTTGTTCTTCATTAAAAGGAGAAATCAGATCAAATGAGAAAATTAAAGTCATTTGATCTTATTTTTAAATTTATGAAAAGTTTTCTTTCACATTTATTTATTATTGAATTGTTTAAACTTATCAATAATTGATCAACCATTGAGCATTTCAGCATTTTGAATATTTTTTATTTTTCTATTTAACGGCTCAATGAATCCCGTTAATATGATTTTAACTTTTTTGCAGCTAGATTGGGGGTTCTTGAGATCTAATCTTGGTGGGTCCCAAAGATAAGCAGGTGACTAGCATATATTAGTCTAATCATCAACAATTAATTCATATCATGGATCATGAATGATTTTCTGTACTACTACAAAAACATAGTAGAATGTTTCTAACTAAACACCAAGCTCTACATAGAATATAGCATGCTAACATTGTACACATGTACACAACATATAACCACTCAACAAATAATTATAACAGGCAACCTATCTACATTAAACAAGATGAGTCATACCATACTAAAAATAAATAACAATAAAAGAAGAGGGTTAAGGATCACTTGCACATATTACACACATAATTTACAACTCAACTTTCTAGGCATGAATCATTCTTAGCCTATGCACATGTATTACTTTTAAATTGGCCATGGGTACTTGAATATGAACGTCTAAAAATACACATAGACTAAGTTATATAACATTCTCCTATTTTTTAGCGTATATAATTAAGGTTTGAGATGGATGCACATCTATAATTTCATATTTCTTAACAGACTAAGATTTGATAAAAATCTTTCCTCAACCTTTTCTTGTTCTCCTCAATTAGCAATTACAATTGTATGACAATGATAAAATTCAAAAATTTGTTATGCTTCACTAGGAATCCTCCATATATGGGGACTATATGGTTTAGAAATCAAAAGAGATTACATCGTGATCCTCAAAGAAGGAATGTGGTTAGCATATGGAAGAGATCTCAATGGGTTGAGATCATGATATGAATTCCCTTATGAATTTGAATTTTCTATTATAGAAATCTAGAGATCATTTTATGGAATGTTAGTGAGCAATTACTCAAAGAAAGATAAGGAATTGTATTGTATTTAAATCGTTAATTGTTTTTTTTTTGGTTACAAAGCAAAATAAACAACAGTAAGGCCTCAAAAATGCACCTGCAAAAGCATGTGCTAACATAATAGGAAGGAGACCTGCAAGAACTTGATCATGCTTCACAAAACGATGATTAGAATAGAATGCTCTATTAGCAAGAAAATTTGCACATTAGTTTCCTTGTGAAGGACGTGACGAAGACAAAGTTTTCAGTTTCTATGCTTTAACAAGTTAATGTCATCGATAGGATTGGCTAAGGGTGGTACGTGTAATCTTCCATAGCAAGGATGTCCAAAGCCACTTTAGAATCTGTTTCCAAAACGACCTTGGGAAAATTAAACTCCGAGGCTACCTGCATATCATATTTTATTCTCACTACAAACCATATTTTATTCCTTGGAGTTTTGCAATGACATTGGAACAAATTTCCAAGCATCCAAAACATCTAAGACCCATTCGCCTTGCCAATTCCAGATGATAACTCTAAAGGAAGCTTGGCCTGGATTACCTTTTGCCGCCCCATCAGTATTCACTTTAAACCATTCCCTATTAGGCTTGTCCCAGGTTACCCAATGTGGAGTACTGGTAGCATTAACGTTCCTCATATCAGTTAACATATACTTCTAGAAACTCATAACACTACCTATGTTGTTCGTGGAGCCTTCTATGGGCATTATGTTCCTATGTTTTCAAATAACCCAGATAGTAGCCACAAATTTCATAGTCCAAACTACCTCTGCACTATGCGGCATATGCTTCCTCATAGCCTTTAGATTAATCTCGTAGCAAGTAGAACTAAAGGTCTCATAGAAGCTAGTTGGAGGGGTATGGCCATGTATAGGGTGCCATATCTTACGAGAATGATAACAATCTCTAAGAGCATGGATAATATCCTCCCCACCACTCAAACAAAATTTCCACCTCCTTCTTAGCTAGTTGGTAAGCCAATTGAAGAGTGAACCACCCTGTTGCTGTAAATCACCAGATAAGACAGTCATCCATAGGCTAAGATAATAGAGGAAACCATTAATCTTTTCAATAATATTAGCATGGAGAACAATTTTTAGAATGGAAAAATTCTAATTTCTCATTGTGTCTATGATATCACAAACTTGAATATCCCGATCTTCATCATAAATAACACCCTGTAAACTGCCTTCAAGTGGCTTGGCACAGCACCACACATCCTTCCATACCGAGACCCTATTACCTGCTGAAACTCGACAAAGCACCCATCCGTGAGCAATTTGCTGCCAAATAAAATTCCCCTCCAAATCGGGGAGGCCCCCTGTCTACTATGAATTGAAAACAAGGGAGCTTGCTTCAGATATTTACTCCTCAAAATTTTGATCCATAATTGATTTCCATCAGATAGCAACTGCCAAGCTAATTTGGTTAGCAAAGCCTCATTGATGTACTTCATTTTCCTCAATCCCATATCTCTTTGATGCTTTGGATTACACATGATGTTCCAATTAATCAAGTTAATCTTTCTCTTCTCTGTGGTGCTTCCCCAAATGAAATTCCTAGCTAATTGATCAACTTACTTGAAACAACAGCTAACACTTTGACAATTTGTGGAACATATGAAGTTATAACCATGGTTATGGACTTCACTAAGGTAATTTGCCCTGGCAGATTTAACAGCTTCGCTTTCCATCCCTCCATGCACTTTTCAATACGATCAATCACAGGCTAAATAATAGTTTTATTATCTCTCTCATGGATCAAAGGAAAGCCTAGATACTTACATAAATTATTTATTAAAGCAATAGAACAACAATTACTTAGTCAATGAGCACATGTTCTCCCAATATTCTGAAAAGCATACATCTTTGATTTAGCAAGATTAATTTTTTCATCTGAGGCCACACAAAAATTGTTTAGAATATCCATCATGACCTTGAATTGTTGGTTGGTGGCTTTTGTAAACAACAAAATAACATCCAAAAACAAAGAGATGAGAAACTACAATACCCCCTCTGTTTAATTTAATAGGCTTTTAGATTCCATCCTTTATTTTCTCCAAGATCGTGTGAGATAATCTTTCCATGCAAAACACAAAAGGATTAAGAGACATTAAATCTTCTTGACGAAGACCTCTAGATGCCGAGAAGCTATTCATTACTTTCCCATACCAAATAACTAAAAATGAAGTAGTGGAAACTCAAAACATGATTATATTGACCAAGGTTGTCGGGAAGTTATGACACACAAACGTTTGATGAAGAAAGCTACATGAAATTCGATCATAAGCTTTCTCTAAATCTAGCTTAAAAGCCACCATCCCTCTCTTACTTTTTTCTTCTTCATCACAAGCAAGACTTCTTGGGCCACCAAGGCACTATCCACTGCACTTCATGGATGCATTTTTCTTCGGTTAATTTATCACCTCATCTCATTTCACATAATTAGTAGTTGTTTGCAACACCCCAATTTTCAACTGGACCTCCGTTCACGTGTTATCTCACGTATGGATCGTCGTCCGTTGAAAATCAAGATGCTACTAAAAAATTTTCTTTCTGTCCAAATCTTTTTCTTTCAATTTCAAGTTTCAGTCAAGTGCAAATAAATAAATATCTAAAAAATACATGTTAAACAAAACCAAAGATCCAATTGATTTCTCAATAAGTTCACTAGATTTTCACAGTTAAATAAAACAAATTTAAGTCAAAAGTCATAAATTATAATTCACAATTCACGCAATGGAAATTCAAATTTAAAATGAGTACCTGTAAGATAATGAAATTAAATTCAAAAGAAATTTATACATGTAATTTTGTTACAATTTAATGGCTAAAATACAACCTCTAAAGTCACCTATCCTAGACGACCTCTCCAGTGAAGCGTCTAATCAAAGTGCGAGTTTTCCGACGTAGGTTACAGTACTCTACGTCCACGTGCACCTGAAAAATAAAATAGGAGTGAGCTCGAAAGCCCAGTGGATCGATCCTACACATCACATGCATTATACAGACCCAATCCAAAACATTACAAACACTTTCAAACATTAAGTGTTTCAAACATTCATTTAGTTTTGGTCGAAGTCTAAGACCGAAAGAGGGTTGAAATGCCTCTCGGTATTCCCTGTAATCTGAATCAACACAAATCTTAGGTAACGCCCAAGGCTGGTTACCCGTCAGACTCACAATCCAAGGGAGTGTACTTACTTAGGCATCATACCATCTTCCAAAGACTTCGAGCTGTCACAGTCAGCTCCGGTTGGAAATACCTGTGATCTGCCTTGTGGCTCGTCAATCGCACCGGTACATGGATTCTTAATAAACCATTATTTTATTTTAGTTTTACAAACAACATCAATCACATCAAGCATCACACAATTCACTAGGAACATAATTTAAACTATTTATGCAGGTGAATGCATGAGTGAGCAATAAGATCTAGACGCATATGTTTCCAGTAATGCATGCCATATTTGAGTAAATCTAAATGCAAGATCATGTCCTGAACTAATTACGCATGAATTAAATAATTTATCATACATCACACATCATCCACATAGACCAAACAATTTCAATCAATTTCCTACTAAAATTCTAAGAACTTAGAACTATTCAATCAAATACTTTGAATCTTAAATCCATGTAATACATATGAGCAAAGAAGTCATGCCCACCTGATTTTTGCCATTCTTCAGGGCTCCTTGTGTCGGGACCCCTTCCCAGGGTCAAGGGCGGCCCGACCGGCACAACGGCCTGACGAGACTCTCTCACCAAGACGAGTTCGCCCAACCACTGTTAAGCCATCTTTGCAAACCTCATGTGATGAGACGATATCAGAATGATTGAAATCATTAAAACCAAAGTAAACAATAATTCAAACGATAACATTCATTTACATAGTCTGTCCAAAATACATATTCAACCATTTTGACTAGTACAAAACTATGACCAACCTCAATGAAAAAGAGAATACCAAAAAGAAACTGGGACAGGAGTCGTCAGGGAATCAGGCTATCACTACGCCTTTTCCCTTGTCCGCCACTGAAGAACCTGAAATGGTAATAGAGTAGTGAGCCTAAAAT